>QNGE01000441.1:79422-150490 GCA_008508345.1 Paragonimus westermani
CCCCCCAACTCACCCCAATTAACACTGACTTCGTAAATCCTGGTGAGCATAACCACAACTGAGTCATGTTTGTGTTTTACCCAATCGCCTTACCATCGTAACATTTCTTATCAATAACTTCCTTCATTTATTGTTACTTGATTTGATATATAATTGTACCAGCCTGAGATGAGAATTTATCGAAAACAGTTCTGTTCGCTGAAACCAAAATTGTTTTAAATGTGAAAAAAGACAGGACAGTCAGCCTGTGTCAACCTGGAGCTTAAGTCACAGGGAGCTTACCTGGTTGACGGCTGTCACACCAATGGTAACAAGGTAAGCAAGACATTCAGTGACTTCATTCGTGTCGTTCCAGCCGACGGACAAACGTCTGTGACGTGGTATCGTTTGCGAACTGCTAGTCCGTAAGCTGCGCCCACCACATATTTGATGCTCTATTTGCGACTAAAGATAACTAAACGTAACGATCATTTTACAATACCGAAATTTTGCAATATGTAAACGAAAGGGATCAAATTTGTTTATGGTAATTATAGTAAATAAAAGTTAATTATAGCAGTTTCTAGTCTCGAATGATCAATGCCAATAGCGCTTGATATTTTGCCGTCGTTCGAGAGCTTTTCTCTCCAGCTGAGAGTTGTCACAATTTCAGAGTCAGAGAGGAAGGTATTTTTAACAGCAGGTTAGCCAGAGTTAGCCGACTGGGTTACAAATATATCTACTCACACGTCTTCTGAGGTACATAGGGATTTTGTTTAAAACAACATGTGTTGTGGTGAGTCATTTGTTTCGACATGTTTGTGCAAGCTTCTTTTGTATACGGTCATCGCAGCCAGGTAATGTGCATGGGGATGTCTTCAGCCAGAACGGATGGGGCAATAACACCCGCAGACGGTTCGAGGATGGACACTATCTCATCTCACATGTACATGGTAACCGCAAGCCATGCTCCACCTATATAATCTTCTACGTTCCTTTCATTCTTTCTCGCGACAGAGAATGACTCTGTCGTCATCCATTTGTGCTAAGTGAAAAGAGGCTTATTCTTGGATGTTTGGGATGGCAGAAGAATTTCGGGCCGAATATGAGCTTTATTCCATATATCTGCAGTGTTGATAGCTTACTAAATTTGGTTCACATATCTGGCTAACTGTTTCCACAAGCCTCATAAGTCTCCTAGTAGAACAACTTTTTAAAGACGTACTAATTGTGTTATTTTGTACATTGAGGAGAGTACTGGTGATGAGTGCATTGGAGAAGACCTCAGGCTGAAATACTTCACTCGATTTATCCAGGCATTTTATTTTCCTCCGGGAATTTTGTGGTTTGAGTCAGGAGTACATTGTGAAATTTTGAAAAGATTGGAAACCACATTGCCCTCTTCCCTTCTATATGCTAGTAAAAGCTACATGTACATATCCGTGGAGGATTTCTAGCTTTAGGGTAAGTCTATTTTTCAAACGAAATTAATGTAATGTTTATTTTAAGAACTAGTATCTGAAGTTCTGTCTACTGCATCGTTCGACACAAAAAGATTCAACTGCTTTGTTTGGTGGCTTCAGTTGATGAGCAGATTTTTGACAGGATACGTGTATGTTCGCGATGACATGTTTCAACACCACGAGGTCCTGTTTCAAGTCGCTGGCCCATATTGTTCCACAGTGTCATGAATCCCTTGTTTAAACTGATGTCCTGATTTACCGGATAGGTGTCAAGTTAAGGTTAACTTGTTGGATTGCGGCTAAAGAAATCTTGCCCAGAAAGAAGACAAATATGTTGAAAACCAAATAATCCCCGGAGCACAGTTGTGTGTATCGCAGGTGGTGACATTTGTCAATCAAACTGTGCTCTGCATACAAAATTCCTGTTAAAATAACAACGCGCGAACAGGATTTAAGAACACCAAGTAGCGGACAGGTATTTTGTTGCGGACAGAACAATATTAGTATCTAGTGGTTAGTACAAATTCACTTCTACCGATTAAATGAATGAGGTTGAAAAGTCAACTACATGGGAGAACATTACATCGTCATCCAAAAACAGGGTCGACCGCTACCTTTTGGTCTGTCGAGTTAATTAATTTTCAATTCTTCCCAATTACCGTTAGTGCTGTGATCAAAACGCTTTCTTGGCGGGGGCATTTTAGTAATGTATTTGATGGATTACGGTTTCTCAGTTTAGCAGTTGCTACCTAGATTCCTACAAAAAGGCAGTGCATTTAGGGAGATGAGCAGTCTTTGTCGTTTGGTTGACCATTCTACAACCAAAAACTGTTATGCTTTATTTTTCTCTTTTAACCATATTTCTGTGTGTTTTGTGGTTTTGCCCTGACAGCAGTTATCACGAATAGTAGACAATCACTTGTGCTCTTTCCTCATTTCTGATAAACCTTATTTCGAAAGCTGGAGTTGACCCACATAAGAGGTGTTAACCAAAGCGACCGTCTGCATCCACCCAGTCACACCTACGAACTCTTAATCACTGTGGCTTCAGAATGGCCGGTAATCAACACCGAAGATTGTCGAATCTGCCATCTGCCATCGAAAGTTGCCAGTCGTCCCAAACTCAGAGGTTAGGATGGGATTTCCTGGATCTCTCATACCAGTTTATTCAGCTGCTTGCATTAACACCGATTTCAACAGCCAGTTTTGGTAGTGGGAAAGAGAAGAATGTAAACGATACATAACATGACGGGCCTAACGTCGCATCCGATAGTGCAACTATTTGATAGTCCCCAGTGACCAGCATGCTTCACGACGGAGCACGGAGCAATTTACAACGCAGTTCGTTAACCAATTAGCTACGCTAATCACACAGCTGGCCAACACGAAGTCCAACCGTACTCACTGTAAGGTGAAACCGAAACTAAGAGGACGCGCGTAGTACGCTTTAAAACTGTGGCTAATCACTCCCCCTCTCCATTGTGTTCCAGAGCCGGTGGTTTGTACAGTCGCCAAGGAAGAGACCCCAATTGAGGACAACTTGACTGATTGAACCGTGACGTAATGCCCTATATCGTTTCTTACCGTTTCCTTATTTTTGTCGTAGTGCTACGTGTTTTCCATAAACGGTTACCAACACACCCCTGTTCTTCCTGTTCACTGGGATATTGAAATTTGGCAACCCTGCCAGAGTGAGAAAAAAGTGCCGAGATAAAAATAATTGCGTCGCGAAGAAAAAACGAGTACTGGAGTTAACAGAGAAATAATGTAATGGAGTGTAGAAGTATCAGAAAAGATAATATTGTCGGGATTAAAGAAAAAGGTGTCGAGATGAAAAAAAAGTACAGAAAAAAACGAAGTTACCTGAAAGTGGGCAGAGGGCCTGGAGGCACTTTATCCAACCTGGCAACATGAGCACCAGCCGGTTTGTAGAAGGTTTGGAGCACAGGGGACTGTGCTTTACGAAGAGGGGAGCTGTGTGACCCGCAACCGAAACCAGCGAGCGCGCATGGATTGAATTTGAGTTGTGTAAGAGGGCGTGCTGCTGTGTTGTCGGTGCCGTTTTAGCTTTCGTTTGTGTAATTCGTGTGCATGGCTCACTGGACCTTCAGCTCATGCTTGTTCGTATTGTTTCTTTTTTCAGAACGGTTGTTCGAACCCCTACTCCGGAAGAACGCTGTCCCCTGGTGCGTCCACGTTTCCCGAAGGTTGGTCTGCGAAGTCACGGGCATCCAGAGTAGAGTCGGCCGGCATGCATGTTACAATTTGGCGACCCTGCCAGGATTCGAACCTGGAACAGTTGGTCATTGGTGTGTCTAGCATGAGTATCAAGCGTGAGCTCCTGCTGCATCCTCCAACCGCATTGGACGCGGCACTGAAGATTGCAGAGTACTTAAAAAGATTTGACGCCGCCCTGGAGACTCCGACAGTGCCTTGCTTCACGCTGCACAATGTACGCCGTCCAGTAGCTTATCGTTTTGCATCGTACCATGGTCAGGCACCAAACTACAGAGGCCCCCGTGGACCGGCCCCCGTTCACCTTCGCTCACATCCCGGACGTGGAACCTCAAACCGGGGTTGGAATGACCGGCCCTATACCTCTTATCGACGGCGATGGTACATAGCCTCAGGTGAGCGAATTTATAATACGATATATGTTCCATCAGCAATCGGTCCGTGTTTAACTTCGGCTTTTGCCGTAGAGTTAAAGATTGAGGACACGACTGTTGTGGGATTGTTAGACACGGGGGCAGCCCGCAGCCTGATTAGATCAGATGTGGTTAGGAAACTCGGCTACCACAAATTAAAACCCTGTAACTTGAAGCTAACCACCGCCGACGGTTCGTACATGAGCACCCAAGGACTGATAACATGTACAGTAAAGGTAGCTAACCAGACGCTCCGACACAGATTTGTGGTGGCCCCGAGTCTTCCAGTTAGTTGCATACTCAGGATTGACCTCTTAAGGCGTCTCGAATGCTTCCTAGACCTAGCAAAACGTCAGTTGGTTACGCCATCATGCACACTGTTTCTCAGATCATTGCACGATCATAACCGCTCCGAATTCACGCTGCATATCGCTCCAGGGGATGTCGGATCACAAATTGAAGCGTTACTCAAGGGATCCTGGTGCTGTAATGACTCCCAAAGCACAGCTAATTTGAGGAAGGTAATTCTTGGTCACATAGACGCGTTCGCCTGGAGTAGAAACAACCTGGGGCGAACGAATGTGCTAAAACACAAAATAGACACAGGAAACGCTTCCCCAATAAAGACGGCACACAGAAGAATCCCAGTGGCTTTACAAGAAGAAGTGTCCAAGATGATTAACGAGATGCTTCAGAAAAATGTAATTCAGCCGTTGAACTCCCCATGGTCTTCTCCTGTGGTGCTGGTCAAGAAGAAAGACGGCAGTTTACGACTATGTGTTGATTATAGGAAATTAAACAAAGTTACCATTAAGGATACGTTCCCATTGCTCCGCGTCGATGATTCGTTTGACGCTCTGGGAAGTTCCATCTATTTTAGCACTCTGGATTTAGCCTCAGGCTATTGGCAGGTAGAAGTAGAAGAAACAGACCGGGCTAAAACGGAGTTCGCGGTGCCCACAGGACTGTATGAGTTCCAAACAATGCCCTTTGGGTTATCGAATCTCCCCGCCACATTCCAACGTCTAATGCAGCGGGTATTGAGCAACCTCATTCCCCATCGGTGCCTCGTTTACCTGGATGATGTTATCGTCCACGGGAAGACAAGCGAGGAACACCTGAAAAATTTAGCCAACGTTTTTGAAAGGCTGTCACAAGTAGGCCTGACGCTCAACCCTTCGAAGTGTCGGTTAATGCGGAAAGAAATGACATATCTGGGACATGTGATTTCTGGGGGCGCCATTCGAACAGACCCAAAGAAAGTTGAACAGGTTATGACCTGGCCTACACCGCAAAACACTGAGGAGGTACGTAGTTTTCTGGGCCTTGCCTCGTATTATAGAAGATTCATACCTGGATTCGCACTCATCGCCAGCCCACTGCACACCCTCTTAGAAAAAAATCGAAAGTTCGAATGGTCCAAGGAATGCGAAGCAGCGTTCGGGACCCTCCGACGTTCTCTATGTTCCGCGCCTATCTTGTCACTACCAGACTTGTCGCCTGCAGCCGGTGGTTACATTTTAGACACTGATGCTAGTGACTATGCCATTGGGGCCGTATTGTCACAAAAAAATACTGACGGACACGAGAGAGTGATCGCTTACGGGAGCCGCGTTCTTAGTAAAAGAGAACGCAATTATTGCACGACCAGGAAGGAGATGCTAGCCCTGGTTTTCTTTGTAAAACATTTCCGGCACTATTTGTTGGGCAGGCGGTTTACCATTCGCACTGACCACCAATCTCTCCGTTGGCTTCAAAACTTTAAGGACTCGGAAGGCCAGATCGCGCGGTGGCAGGGGATTCTTCAAGAATATGACTTCGAATGTGAACATAGAGCTGGGAAAAGTCACGCTAATGCAGATGCGTTATCCAGAAGACCCGGGCGTGCTCATGGAAACTGCCCGTCTTGTAGTACGCAACACGTAACACTAGTCACACTGCAAGGCGCGGACTATGGACAATGGCAGACAGCCCAAGCGTCAGACCCCGAAACTGCCCTTATTTATGAGAGAAAACGGA
This sequence comes from Paragonimus westermani, assembly GCA_008508345.1. Lineage (NCBI taxonomy): Eukaryota > Metazoa > Platyhelminthes > Trematoda > Plagiorchiida > Troglotrematidae > Paragonimus > Paragonimus westermani. The sequence continues at coordinate 85,532 of QNGE01000441.1, forward strand.
ACGAAGGTAGTAGACCCACAAGTAAAGAGATGGAAGGGAAAAGTTATGAAAGTCGCTGCCTGTGGGCAATGTGGGACCACTTGGCGATGTGCGAGGGTGTGTTGTTTTTCGATTACGGGCCTAACTATGGCAAAAGAATCGTTGTCCCACGATCAATGATAAACAAAGTTTTAGAAGACCTCCATAGAGAGCTGGGACATGCTGGAATAAACAAACTGGACGCAGCAGCCAGACAACGTTTTTGGTGGCCACATTTGCGTCGGGATGTAACGAACCTCTGCCATCGGTGTGAACAATGTGGCAGTTTCAAGGATCCAAAGAACAAACAGAAAGCCCCACTTCAGCCAATACATACTGGCTATCCAAATGAATTAGTGGGTGTAGACATCATAGGCCCCCTAGCAGAAACGTCGAGAGGCAAACGGTATGTCCTTGTGTTGGTGGACTATTTTACAAAATGGTGTGAAGCAGTACCCTTATCCCACATTGATGCGAAAACGGTTGGCAATGCGATCGTTGAGCACTGGGTGTGCCACTGGGGAGCGCCGGGGCAGCTGCACTCTGACCAGGGCTCCAATTTCGAAAGCACGTTATTGCAAGAAATCTGTCGAATCTTGGGAATTGACAAAACCCGAACGACCGCCTATCACCCTCAAAGCAATGGACAAGTGGAAAGGACCAATCGCTCACTTTTGCAATTGCTAAAAGCGTTTGTAGATCGCAACCCGCTCGATTGGGATCTGGCGATCCCAAAGTGTGTACTAGCCTATCACAGCTGTGTTCACGCGTCTACTAAACAAACGCCTCACTTCCTGTGGACTGGCCGAGAAATCCGACTACCTTCCGATATCTGCCTGCCCTCGGCCGTCCGAGTACAGCCCACGGTAGCGGAATATGTTTGCAAGCTAATCGATACGTTACGGTCAGCACACGAAATGGCGAGAACACACTTACAGAGTGCACACCGGCATCAGAAGGAATACTATGATAAAAAGGTATTTGGGGCCCCTTTGAAACCCGGGGATAAGGTATGGTTGCACAGGGAGACGATGCGCCCAGGCATCCCTGCAAAACTGCAGACACAATGGAAAGGACCGTTTGTCGTAGAACGTGTAACATCTGACTCAACTTGTTCAATAAGAGATCCGACATCCCCAAATAGTCTACCTATGATCGTCCACTATAACCGCCTGAAACCATTCATGGATAGCATGGACAATGATTTGCCAGTAGGAGCTGAAGACGATGTGCCAGAGTTAGGGTCAGAGGTCGAGGTTCCGCCAGACGGAGGCTTGGGTGTGACAGCGAGGACGCTGTCTTAAGTAGTAGGGGATAGTGTAAAGTGAAACCGAAACTAAGTGGACGCGCGTAGTACGTTTCAAAACTGCGGCTAATCATTCTCCCTCTCCATTGTGTTGCAGAGCCGGTGGTCTGTACAGTCGCCGAGGAGGAAACCCCAATTGAGGACAACCTGACTGATCGAACCGTGACGTAATGCCCTATATCGTTTCTTACTGTTTCCTTACTTTTGTAGTAGTGTTACGTGTTTACCATAAACGCTTACCAACACACCCCTGTTCTCCTTCTTCACTGTCATATTACACTCACATGCTTAGTGTTTTTCATGAAATCTTCTTAGGTCAGCCGACGGAACACCGTCAAATCTCACCTCTCCGTGCTCAGTGCTGACATTCGTTCTGTTGCAGATATGGTCACGTGGGACTTCCATCTGGTGGAAACCATAAGGAATATGAATAAGAGTGGATACAGCAAACAAAGACTTGTTTAAAGCAAGCCAGCATTCCTTCGTTTTTGAAGCTAGTGTAAACACGGTGAACTGTTTTAAATTGACCATGACTAACAATAGCATGACTACTCTTTAATATTAACGATATCGTTACGTACAATCAGCATAAACTGCATAACCTTTGTGTTACCAAGCATTAATATTCGAAATGAAAAGTTCCTGAGTACAGATTCCAAAAGCCAACACACGTCAGGTTGTGTGCGTTCAATGGATGGTTCAATTGTTGTAATGTTAGTAAACAGTCACATCGGTTTCTTCTAGGGCAGCCAGTGATAGTAGGTTATTTTTGAGAATGTATCTTTTGAGACATGAGTACCGCCACAAGAGAAATTCGAGTGTGGCAACCTCTTCTCAAGGCGGTACAGGAACGTCATCAAGACTGCTATCAAACATAGTTCTTTCGGAAAAAATATTGCTCTGAAACAGTAGGCTTGGACAAGCCCTGTCAGTAGCAGTGTTGTGAAACTGGTCAGGACACCATGACGATATATGGGTCGGTCGCAATCAGATAGCTTGAAGTTAACTTATGTTCACACAAGGAGTTTGTGTAGCCTCTGCATCGTTTCTCATCACAGACCATTCTATCCTTACGTTCTGTTGAGCCAACAGCGGGATGTAACATTCGATCAGATTTCGGTTCACTTGTACTCAGTAATGGAAATTTAACAGTTCATTCGAGATATGTGGTTGTAGTGACAGCTTATTTGACTTATTGTTCTGTCCGATGATGATGCCGACGCAATTTTGTTGAATAGAGAGATAGAAGACATGCATCGCGATATGTTAACATTTCGTTTTCTCTCTTCAGTCACGTACGTAAAACATTAGAATATATAGGACATGCGGTTAGCAAGAGTATACAATCATTCAACGATTGGGTTTACATGAAACAAAGGTTGTCGGCCGTTTCAGGGCAGACAAACTGCGTGAGTCAACAGTTTATGCACACACAAAGCCGTACAGTGAGTGTTGATCAACATCGCCTCGAAGAAAGTGAGCAATTTGAGGTTCTAATTACGTAACAGAACTTGAAACGAGTTGGCCGGGTCAACAACGTGACCTGTTTCCATGATGTGCTTTGTGATGTGTGGATAGAGAGAAACGGTCACAAAACTTGTTTGCATATCGTTGATAACGACAGTTATAATTCGGCCATGTGTTGTTCTGGAAATTCGAGTCGATTAAGCTCTGACTACTTGCAAACATATTTCAGTTCTTCACAATGGAGGTCAGTGTATGGGATCTGCTGATTCGTGGAAGGTCTGTCTCCACAAATGTTTAACATTTAATAGAGGTGGGTCTTAATATCTTTAAGACGACATCAACGCAGAATCTCTTGACAAGTGTCCAATGTAACGATACGTTATTCTGAACTAGTGCCAAAGTTCGGCCCGCAAGAACCACACCGAACACCCTGTCAAATTGTCCTTGATTAAATAATTTGGACAAAACTGACATTTCCTAACAGGGTGAATACATCTGGCGTTACATACTGTAGGGGCCATTCGTACTTTGTAAAACATTTGAGTGGGATCGGGTTAGCTTGACCAGCCTGAGGAAATTCGACGTAATTGATCCAAAAGCCAGAAGGTCATTTCAGAATAAAACAATTACTTTAATATTAATGAAAGAGATAAACAAAAGACAATGTCCTGGAGCCCGCTGTGAACAGTGATTGATGAAGCTGGTCGACGCAAATAAAGTATAACGCACAAATACATTCCAACGGCATTTAGCAGATTTTCATTGGCGATGGCTCTGCGGCAACCTCAGAGATATCTAAACTTCGGTGTTCCACTCATGAGGTTTCACAACTCAAGGATGTGACTCCTTCGCAAAATACTTTCACCCCGATGGCTGCCAATTCACGTATACTTGGGGCTCACCTGCTTAGTCCATGTTCTTAGATCTTCCTCTCCTTGGTAGACTTGACGGTTATATTAAAGGTGCAGTACAACGTTCTGGGTCGAAGCCATCTTGTTTCGCTCATAAGAAATATGGTGGAACAGTATGTTGATGTTTCAAAGAAAGACCGAATGGGAACATCCTGTTAGGTCCTTGCAGTGGATTGCATTTCAAAATGTCCTCAAGATTCTGCCTCATTTGTCTACGCGACTTTCTTCTTCAGACCACAACCAATAAAGACACTTGTGTTACTTATGTGGTAGATTTGGTCATGTCTGAACGAACCTAAGTTTAAAGCAATTAGACCCCGAGTGGACTCGAACCCGCGGCGGGGACAGGATGAGCTGATGCAGTGAGGACTAAACTAATTAAGCGACGGAGTTACGACGAGTACCAGGAAATTTTGCGGTTAATAACAGTTAATTAGGCAACGCAGTGTACCGTTTAAGACCCAATTCATGGCCCAGAGAAATGACTATGAGCTGGAATAGGTTTCCCATTGTGATTTGGTAGCTTAGCTGGCAAAACACTTACGAACGCTGTCTAGTGTGATCAACTACAGTTTACTTCCCTGATGATAAGTTGTGGTTTTTAAGAAAGTACGTATCAGCCAAAATTTCTAAAGATGCACTCCTTATTGAGTACAGTTTTCTGTAACTCAGGTTGTAAAAGAGTACTAAATTAATCCACCGTATTCGATTTGCTAAATGCATGTTTCACATTTCCTGTCATTTAATTGACGTGAGGGTCAGTTGAGTTTGTTAAGCGCTTTTGGTGTCAAATGTTTTATGCAGTGTTGTGTTGAATTTTCTGTTTTTTTTTGTTATGGCTGCAAAATGTTTTTCGTAGATTCTTTATGTCGTCACCTTTTAGTATGTGCATTTCGCAGGTGTAAAAATTTCGTCTTGTGTCTGCAAGTAAAGACTGTAATTATTGGTTCCCATCTCATTGATAATAATCGATTCGTATATTCATTTGAACTTTCAATGCCTAGCATTGTTCGGCACGCACTCAACCACGCATGATTGACTTAACAAACTTATTTCTGACCTCATAAAATTGTATCCTGTATTCACCACGGGATAACTTGAGTTTCTAGCTAATTCAAATTCTAGGTCAAAGAACATTTCTATCGTAATTTGTGTCAATAATGTTATGCTTCAGTTCCACTCATTTCGACCGTATTTTTCTAAGTTAATCTTGCATTTGAATGTTAACCCTGTTAACCAGACTGCTATTGGAATTGATGACTGCACGTCAATATGTGTGCTATTCTACAACGTGAAGAACGATATATATATATATATATATATGTTCCGGACGGCAAACTATATATAGAATTCCCGTTCCGAGAATTTGTTGTATCTAGAGAAATAATCAGTCCATAATGAGTTGATCAGAGTTTTTAAACATTTGTTATCATTCTCAAAGAAGCTAAAATTGCACAAATCTACTCATAGTCTACAAACTCTAGTCAAACGGAAACGAGAAAGTGATAACCTACCAGATGAAGAGAGTCACAAGTTTACCTCAGACAGATACGCAGATTAGATTGTGTAAAATTTCTTGACCTTTCATTGTATACAAAGATCAAAACGATTTGATGTTATATTTGCCGTGATTGTAGTCAGACGTATTTAACCAGTATAGAACAGTTGTCAGTATGACAATTGCTAACATTTTTCAGTTATTCCATACGGCGAAAGTGGCAAGACTTACCTCAGCTGACCAGCAAACCCCATTGTTGGTGTGACGCTTGGCCTAAATTATGAGAGTTTACGTTAGCAACACGGAAAGGGCGAGTTGCGTCACACGCTCATACCTTTACCACAAAGACGTTCATAGTATTACAAAAGCTACCCTAAACCTTGGTTTCTTTCATCCCATTGGCAGATAATCAAACTAATTTGGATACAGTGAATGCTATTCACAATTAGTCCTACGTTTCCTGGTGACGTTTTCAGCTAGACTGTTAGTGAAACGTACCGGAGTTAGCTTATTCTTAACGTGAATAAGACAATTTTTAGTCCGCCTTCTTTCAATGTGACCGCGTTGGTCGATTTACACCTAGTTGCAAATTATACAAAATCTAACTACCATGCCATATTTGCTGGTGAGTAACATCCACTTGACCAGGTAGATTTTTATCATGATAGTTGTAACGACCAAATCTTGTAGAACAAGGGAATAGGTCAAACTTTCAAGTCAAATTTTACTGTTCTGTGATTTAATCCATTCAGTGGTATATGGCTTAATAGAAGCCATCTTGATGCGTTCATCTGTCTTGCCTAGATATACCGAGTAAGTCAAGTATTAGGCGAGAGGGCCGTAGTCAAGAATACCTACCCATCAGCTGCAATAACAGGCAGCATTGTATCTGGTTGTCGCCCGTTTAATTGAGCATCCTGCTATTTTGGTCCAACTGACATAGGTTCTTCGTCTGCTGCCAGAAAATTTGTAAGCATTCATCGTGTGGTCGTTAAGCATCAGTGGTTCACAATGATGTACTGCTCTCTATGATGACGGTGATGATGATTACGATAGTCGAGCACACATCAGTCATTCGAAAAGTAACGTTTATCATTTACGGACGAAGTTAGCAAAACCATCTACGACTTAAAAAAGCTTACTTTGCCACAATAATCGGTTATACGACGTTCACCAGAGCAGTTTCGACGTGCGTTATCTGTAGAATATCGGGATCTAAATCGATAACGGCTGTCACAATTTTGACTTGTTTCGCTAAATCACTTGGCATTAAAAGCACAAAATTAGTCAATTAATCGGTTTCAGGAACAATACAGCCACGTTAAATTGATTTGGTTTTCTGTCAATAAAACATAGTAACTATGAGCACTGGTTGACCGGATTCTGATCAGTTAGTTCAGATGGAGAAAAGACTTTGAGCGGGAACACCATGATCTACGAACACTTCAGTTTGTAATGTTTACAACTTCGACCCACTGATTATGTGGTCTACAATCGGGAACGAACACCATAGCAGGCACAACATGTTGACACAGCTACACTATGAGCTACTTACTAGTGGGTAATCAAGTTCCATGGCAATTATTGTACATATCGAGTGAAACTTAATCAGGCTCAGGCTTAGCTGAATTCGGTGAGATGGAGCACTGAACAGTTTTTTTCCCGTTGCTTCTCAATTCCATAATAAACTGGAACTTTTTCAAAATTGCCTCTCACCTGAATTAACAAAACATTATCAGTACAGCACTTTGCCATCGTTCGCTCCCATACACATGGTACAGCGACACAACATTTCATTGTTGCCAGCAAAAATTCTAAGAACTGTATGAACCACGGTGGTACTTGGGTGTTTTTACGCGCGGCGATAATAATTCTTCCACAAGATCGACATATGGATAACAATAACCTCTCGGAACGTGATGAGTTAACAGCCAATTCTGGACCAACTCCGTCCTGAAAGACACATCTTCATGGACTAAACACGCTTGTATCCTGAAACCAAACTAATAGAATCAGTTAAGTCCCTTCACGTACACTCTGTGGAAAAAAGCGCGCTCGATTTTACAGTTCAGTGAAACTGGCTAATCAGACCGACTTACGGAGGCTCCTGTCACCATGAAGGGCATGAATTATGTGTGATGTGAGAAAAGTCGGGTGACACACGGAACTTTGATTCGGAAAAACATTAAGTGATGTATGTTTGCACACCAACTTGAACACCAATGTTCATTTGCGCCTAACAAGAATCCCGAATTGCCATAACTGCAGAAGTACATTAAGATACCCTTCCTGCCCCCGCCTGATTACTCACGCACGACGTAGGAATCATTCTTCCTCACTCCACTCGCCCATCGTAGTATCACTATCGTGCAGTATTATTAGTAATAGTTACCCAGACCAGAACACCGGTTTGTGGTACTACACCTATACATACTACACTTGTAAATTTGAACACTCGTGCTTCACTTGCCTCCCTCAAAAATCTTGACCGTTACATGAGTAACTGAGTTACGGAGTGAATGTGCCCAACGCTGTCCGATACTGCCCAGGTCTTACTGTCATTGTGCGCGTAATGCGGCCTGTCAAAATATGTCTAGACAGTTCACGTGACCTAGCGCAACCGTGGCTCTGAGTTTGTCACCGCGTAGTATGAAGCAGTGGCCACACAGGGAAAAAGACCAATTTTGACAGGACAGCCAACCAGTTTTTAAAATTATGAACATCGCTAAAAGACTAACACGCATAAAGGTCGTTAATTATTTATCTCACTGGCGTTAATCCTTAATGCCCTCTCATTTTGTTGATTTGACTGAAACTTGTCAGTGACAAAGTATAAACACAAACGTTATTCTCTCAGTTATACGTAACTTGATATGCGTTAGGCACAAAACCAGAACGTTTATAAAGATCTTCCATATGAACGCTGATCCAAAATGAGCGTGAATAATAAACAGGTCTGCAGTTTGTTAGATAAATGCCTCATGTGTGAAAGTGCACATATATAGTGCAGGTCTTTTATTGATTGGAACATTTTTAGTCGATTCGTAGTTGTTCTACCCGTGTGAAGATGGTGAATGCAGGATTCCGCACACTTGTCTCACTTGTGGTAAACATAATCACCACCGACGAACTTGAATCAGTGAACAAACCTTGGGTCTCGAGGTTTCGATCTGAAGAAACCGGACTAACCGTCTCCTTGAAAGTTGTCATAAACTGTGTGCGATATTAGACCGGTATGTTTTTTATCCTACCACCTCAAAATTACGTGTTCACTATGGTTAATGCTTTTGAAGATGTGTAGCACCAATCGAATTAGAGCAAGGTAATCCTACCTACCAGATCAGTGATTGTGTAACCATCTGGATGACCCACCGTTGTATTCTACCCAATGTCAATCCTGTTTGTGTACGCGTACAGATAAGTATTTACGAGTGCATACTATTAGCTTAAATACTATTCCCGTTCGCTTACTAACCCATCATTTCGCAATCTGTTGACTAGATAAATGACAATTAAAACGATGACATCAGTGCATATGGCTCAATGCTGTAAATTTATTCACAGGAGCAAGCCGTCACCGATAGATAAGCCAGTAACTGAGTTGCCCATTCCCGTTCAAGCTAAGCTGCACAATCTCGGTTGATTAAGTAACCTAATGTTCGACCATACGTATAATCAGTAGATTTGTAATCAGTGCTGATATCTGGAGTCAGTTAATTTTTGTTGTGGGTCATTATTTGAGTAATAGCCCTTGACCAATTTTACTCAAACTGTGCTCTTTCAAATTTTCACAGCTATCTGTCACGATGCATACAACCGGTAGCTAGGTTAGAGAAACTACCAGTCACTTCCATAAGTACAGGTTTCGACTTACAGCACTGTGTTAAGAATAGTAAATCAACGTTTCGTTGTGATTAGTCAAATCATCAAACAGTGTAGCAGACCCGCTGGAGAAGGCAAATTTTTGGACATCCTACACCGAGAGCCTAAGCTAACGAAAATCATAACTTACTTTGAGTAATTATGGGCTTCATCGATTTAAATTAAACAACGTTTATAACTATTCAAATCTAGTTGTATCTCCTTCAGGAGGGCTTTCGATCAGAACACGAAGAAAGTAGAAATGCTTTTAAATTTCCGCCAACGATTAATGATCTCCAGTGGTCTGTATACCTATAATGACCGTGATGTGACTGTCAATGAGTATTCACACGAGGTAACGAAGTTTACTACTTCGTTAATGACCCTGAATTAGAATAGAACTAAATTATAACAGAGTAAAGGAATAACCAAACCTCACCTCATATTCATCGTCGAGTTGCATGAATCATAAACTCCATTTGACTTGGAATAAAACGCCGATTAATTGCTTCGTTTTCAACTATAGCGGCAGTCACCAAAAGTTTTACTTTCGTTGGTTAATATACCAAGCATGGTGGAAATGTACACTGATCGTTGGTTATGCATTAACCACAAAATGTGGTATCGATTTGAATAAAGGTGTATTGGTTACAGACAGGATTCTTTAATAGTTCCAACTGAACTTCTGTTTTAGGAAATGCGTTTGCCTAACAGTTTGACTAACAGTCATTCGGGATTGACAATACTCTTGATCAGGTGAATTTGTAAATTATCTTTCTCATTGCAGATTCTATCTTGTCACAGTTGAGTAATGAAATCAACGGAAAGCAAAAACTATTGGCAGTCATTAATTGTTCCGGACATCTCCATTTCGATATCTTTCACAGTCCGAGTGTCTAGTAAGCATTTTTTTACATCACAATCAGCTGATTGTCCCGCCAGCTCGAAGTGGCTAGCTGATATTTACTATTGTAGTTTGATCACATTGCTGTTTTGCCAACTTGTTCTTCACTTATTCCCCATTACGCAGAAATGCCACATGGCGCACCAATAGATCTCGGCCAACTCGACGCTAGCATTCAACCACTCCCACGTGTTGGTCACGTGATATGAGTTAAAACTCAGGTTTCAAGTATTTACAAAAACATTAGATAATTGCTAAGGTTGGAGAGCTTTTCGCAGATCTCAACGTTTGCTTTCATATTATCAAGAATCTATACGCGCACTTCCAGAAAATGCATACAACTCGATGGGTAAAATCATAATAATCAAACGTTGTGATTGATCGATCACTATATAAGAAAATCAAGATGTCCATAAAAACCGAGTTTGTCTGGTTTTGATTTTCGTGACAGGTAAATGCATTAAACGAATTTCATGATTAGAATGCTTCATAGGACGGAAGCTTAACGCGCAACAATGTGATGCTAGATTTTAGAAGATTTCATTCCATCGCCTGTTCGAAACAGTTGTTGTTCTTTCCATTCTTGCACCACCCGGTATTAGACTACAGACCGGAGGTCATATCTTCATTTCGGTGAATTACTGCATTACTGAATAACAGTTGTCCTCGTCAAAACCTGGGAAAACTGTACACCTACAAGGCATACTGAAATACTATTCTACTTTCCACCTTCAATTGCCTACAAAATGTGTAGTACGAACGAGCGATTGGTTGAGCGCTCAAGAAGCTCAGTTTGACACCAGTCAGTCATTATTCCGACAAGCTATTTCTCAGAGTTTATGACAGAGAACAAACTTCCAAACAACGCCTGTTTGAGAAGCGTGACTTTTTAGTGTGGTATCTCTTAAATTTGGTGCTGAAAATGTTCTGGTCATTCATAGTGGGTAAATCGTTTTGTTTGATCAGCTTTGTTAATACAAACTATCCTTGTTGGGAACAACTGGAGTGTTTGATGCTCAAGTGTTATTTGTAACTTCCCTTATCAGTTCATTTGTGATTTATTTATAAACACTTTATTGTACTGCTATTTGTTTGGGTTAATCAGAATTCGACCTTAAACTAACTGCAGATTGCTTTGACTTCCGCTTTGAAGGTTGGTCCAAATATGTCTGAAGATTGGCTTTTATTGACGAATTTAATGACAGATAAACGTCTTTTTGCTTCGACATTTATGAATGTTTTATGTAAGTCACAACGTTTCAATACCAACGCTGCACCGCCTCTCTCTACCCATGCCTGGGCTACACTATCTTAAGTTGAAAAAGTTTCTAGACAGTATTAAGTTATCAAGGTAGTTTCATCACACTTTTTCTCACGGATTTCAAGGGTAGAAACTGAGCCACCTGTCGTGAAACCTGTAATAAACTTCACTGGAGAGATTGAATAAGCATTCTCAGTCCATTCGATTATAAATATATGGATAAACCATTAGCAGTGCAAATCGACGCTTCCGTAACAGATGTTGACGGAGAAGCCTGAGAAATTTTACCACGTGAGCTTATTTCACTTCACCTCATCGGGTGTCTACATCATTCTCTGACTCGATGCGGCAGAGTTCAATAGACTAGATGATGTAATGACACCTTCCATCATCTACGAATGACCGTGAGTGCCGACACACTAACGTAGGTAGACAGGAGCGAAAATTACACAAACCGTTGAACCAGAAAATTCCAACTTGTTTCCATGAGATGCCCATGAATACCACAATGTCTCGCTCCAGCTATATTTTAACATTTCACCGGGAATTAACTTCATTCATTACTTGGCAGATGCAAAGATGCAGACTTTAGCTAGACCGCAGAAAATCAGTCAGACATTAAGCGCTGAAAGTGTGAAGGTGTAATTAATAACATCTGGAATACCTCCGAGTAAGTATGCAAAGACCTGTCCATCAATACCAGGATATCCTGTCTACTGATATACGTCAATACATGTATGTTTGTGGTTACAAACTTTTTCGTTTTGTTCTACAGTTTCCATTGGAATTTAATAAATAATCTTTCAGAATGTGGTAAATGTGTGATGAGTTGCAGCCAATTGTACTATAATGCAATTGTGTGCAAAACTGTTTCTGACAAGTTCCACGATCTACCATTAATTTCGTCTTTTACTATCCTTTTCACAAACAACAGTTAGCAGTGACTGGAATTTCTATTCGGACGGCTTTTTTCACATAATACTGTTTATTACGCGCCAACAGTCGGACAGTATTTATATTGGTTTTGCTAATTCGCACACTGGTTTATCTGCCACTAAGTTTGTTTACTTCCCCCACTACGGTTGAATTTCACTTCAAGTTGTTGAGTGTACAGTCCTAGAATGCTGGTAACTGAGAATAGATTCCAATGAAACATAAAGTTCAGTTCAACCATTTAGCACTGGAAAATACCACCTTCAGCTCAACAAATCAAAGGAAGAGAACATGTTGTGATGTATTTTTGGAACATGGTGCAGCCAGTTTGGTATTTTCTGGTAGCTGGTTCGATTCGCAAATACTCAAGTCTCGGTTAGCGGAGGTGAGCAAAAATATTGGGTCTACTTGTGCACAGATTAATTGTTAATGTGTTGAAAAGTTCATTTCAGTCCATTAGTATTGGAGAACACCACATTCAGCATCAATGAATTCTACTCAGTAAGTCAAACGAGGAAAATATTTTGCAATGTACTTTTCAGGAACATTAATTCGACTGCCTTGAGGAAGATTCAGAATCTCTATGTGCACTTTGTCAAAATTCTTGGTTCAGTGATGTTTACACACCAGAATACATCTAAGTAAAACGTTACTTTCTTTGTTGTAATGTGTTTACATCAGGACAGGAGGGTATTGTTATATATATATATTGTTATATATAAATGGTCTTCCAATGTTCTGCCGTACAATGTGCAATTAAATATATTGAACAGAATAAAAAAAATTGTCTGAGCTTTCTTCAAGCTGGTTGCTGATGGGAAATATACTGTTTTGTAGAAAAACAGAAAGATGTGGAAACAATAATGCCTGTATTCGTTGAGATCACTGACACTTGTTGTTGGAGAATTTTCACCCACAGAATCAGTGGTGTGGCCAGTCTAGAATTGTCTGCTAGCTGGTTCGATGTACACTTATTCAAGTATCGACCAGCGGACGTGAGCCAAGTTATTGGGTTTACTTGTGTGCAGATTAATTTTTTATGTATTGAGAAGAGATAGTTTGTTTACCCAATTTGGTCGTCCACATAAGTCAATCAACCCCAGGTGGTTAGTAGTTAACAAAACCCATTAGCAGATAATTCACATATGTTACAATACAATCAAGACTCAAAGTTGCATCAGCAAATCTGTCTTGGCAACAAGAAGAACTGCACTGGCTGAACCAAATTTGGCGCACGATTCTGCGGTTACCTAGCTCTAGGTGGACCAACGTGTAAGTCTGAACGTCCGACCCATCAGCATCTCGTGACCACCAACTGCCATCAGTAAAGCAGTATTTGCGAAATAAGGAACTACCGAAAATAACTGTTCGTCATAGTATGTGTCGTTGATTCGAAGAGTATATTCCTACTTAAGATGGCACACGGTGCATCATATTTGTACTGCCTGAAAGATTCCAAATTATCAACCCCTCTCTACCGTGATCCTGAGCCCCGTGAGGTGACCGTTTAAACAATACACTTATGGGCGCGTGATGACAAATACATTCCTGTTCACATGCTGCCATTCAGTTAACCAGTTGATCTAGTTAGGCAGTAATTACAGAGTATTTAGAACGGCCAGAAGTTCAGCCACATGTTTGCCTACTCGTAAGCATAGTACGGGCTATCACACTTATGACTCTCAAGTGAACTTTATGGTAATTATGTCTGTTTTTCGTACCACTGTGTTTTGTGAACCAAGTAGCGCATTACGTTTTTATACTGATGTCCATTACTGATGAGGGATATTAGCGCATTTTGTGTCGACCTTAAAGTAATCGAGACTAAATATTAGGATTCTGATTTGTGAATTCTAATCAGCTAACCATGACTTGATTGTAGTATGATCAGTAGGATTCATGAACAATAGGGTAAATCCATATGTTCTGAAGTGGTTGACTGAGTAAACTAGTTTACGGACAATGATCAAGTTTACTTATGCCAGTTAAGTACAGTAGCCACATCCGATTGGCCTCACTTTGTCACGTGCCTATCGTGTTACTGTTGTAGACGTAAAAAATTACTTTGCTGTTCTCTTGCAAGTGTTTGGCCAAAAATGGTCTTAAATACAACATACGATGAATCTGAGGAAACGAGTTTTGCTAATTTTCTAATTGAACAGCTTACAGGAAGTAGTCTTCGCGTTTATAAAGTTACCTAGAATTATTTCACTCTGAATATTCCGTAACCGTATCAATCACACTTGTGCCAAACTTAAAAGCAGCGAAACTATATGCCCCTAAGTGTTCTTGATGTGTACATCTCCGGGTGGTAGTGTATCCGAGCCCTTTGAAAAGGTAACTTTACTAAATCTGACGTTAGATTGATTATGATTGCGTCAATCAACAAGTGAAATGTTGACAGGCAGTTACACAGATGGTAGTTTCGATAAATCTGGCAGGTTGTCAGTGGGCAACTGGAGGCTGACATACAAAAGAGATCGATGAACCATCGGCAGCTTTCTATGCTTATTGATTAATAGAAAGGTGTTTTTCTCTATATGAGAGAAATAAGGGAAGGTTCTGTCAATTTATTGAATTGAGGAAAGACTACAGTAATCCGATCCTCATACAAAAACACCACAGTTAGTTTGATGCTCAAGTTTACAAACTGAAAAATATTTGCATTGATTCTACAGAAGTTAATCCACCAAAAATGTCCAACTATTCGTCACATATGAGAAAACATTGGTACATCCAAAACGAAAGGCAATTATATTTGAGGTGAACCAAACGTCTTTTTTATTAATGGTGTTCATTTAAAATAAAGATTAGACTGTGCGGATTGAACATAAAAATTCATTGTTAACACGACTTTTGTAATGATGACGTAGTTCAGCAACCCAATCATTAGCAAGTATGTTCAGAGATTGTTGTAGAATGAAGCAAGACCTTTGCTTGTGCGCGTTTGTTTCCATATTTCTCAGCTAAAAGCGGTACTGGACGGCTTAATGGTGAAAAGAAAATATGACTGGAACTGAATAAAAATTAAATCAATTAAAGTTGCTGGCTGCAATCTTTTCAATAACAAACCCTAAAGCACACCCAATTGCGGTTATTTAGAGGTCATTTTCACTGCCCTGTTCAAGTGGGTAGGTGGCCGTAGATAAACCCAAAAGCGAAGATTTCCTTGCTGCCTCCCGCTGCGTCGAATGCCTTGACCCCCAATACAATGTATCAAACTTATACAGGTATAACGTGAACAAAATTTTACCTCCCTGGTTAGCTCAAAGTTTTGACTAACTTACTTATGAATACCTTCCAGATCAACACACCCTAGCATGATAATCTGAGCACGAACCGCCCGAATCCGAGCGCTCTGGGGCTGTGGCCTCAAACCTCTGTGGCAGTCGCTGAAAACGTTGACAGTTAACTTAGTCGGTTGGTTGAGGTTCCGGGTTTTATTGCTTAACAACTAAACTCAAAAATATCTCCAGACAAGACTGAGGTAAGCCAAATCCGAGTGTCTGTGAATCATTTATGGGCAATATTTCCAGACGGTAGCTCAGTAATCTTCAGCAAAGCTTAACAAAGATGTCTTGATTACTTCCTCCAAAGAACCGTCATTCTGTGCATTAGTCTATCACGGAGAAATATTCTCATAAATTACGAGAAGTAGTTGTTTGACCTGAGACGGCTAATTATGATAATTACTTCAGCAAGCATGTTATGCATGTGATTCCTCTGGGGTTAAGATTACGTGTGATCAAATCTTAACTGCTCCTGTTGTACCTATCTCACTGAGGTTCGTACAGTAGGGTTCTCTGAAAATGGACAATATTTTCTATCATTCTTTTCTGACCTCAGCCATTGTGTCTCTGGTTGAATTTAATCTATAGTCCAACTTTGGATTTACCTAAACTGGGTTGCGCTTATAATCCTTCGAATTGACAGTCAAACTTCAGTATCAACTACTAACCTGATACTGTTGGGACTAATGCTGTTGCTGATAATCATTATAAAAAAAGGATAATGAAAATGATATAAACTCACAAACCGAGAAAGCAATATCAAAATCCTTACGGTGTTTAAAGCAGAGGAGGGTTTTTGAGTTAACTACATTTGAAAGAATTCAGCCCATCGGAACCACGAATCTGAGACTGTACCGGCTACCTAAAATTCAAAAGTTGGGGCACTAATCAGGCCAATTCTGAACATGTGGAACTCTCCATATCACCTGCTGGCTAAGTGGTTGTCGCAAATACTAGATCCCGTCAGGCGGAAACATTTAACACAGAGCTTACGCGACTCATTTGATCTCGTGATTGCGATTAAGGATGCCAATCTAACTGGGCAATCAGTGTTTTCTCTCGACTTCACATCCTTGTTTACCAACGTCCTGTTAATGGATACCACAGATCACCCGCGTGATTATATCAAGAACAGTGACATGGATATTCAGGTACCGTCGGTCGAACTCAAACACTCACTTTATCTGTGCACTTACAACGCACGGTTTAAGTTCAACGACGGAATCTATCGTCAAAAGGATGGTGTCCCAATGGAACCGCCGCTGGGACCATTGTTTGCGGACATTTTCATGACGAACTTAGAAACTGAACAGCTGAGTTCAACGATTATTCGGTGCAATTTTTATAAGAGATATGTTGACGATATACTCTGCGTACTCAATAATAACGTAGACCCAACAGACATCTTGGCCACATTCAACTCCGCACACCAGAATTTACAATTTTCACTGGAGACCGAAATGAATGGCCAATTAGGCTTTTTGGATATACGTTTACGTCACCGTGCTGATGACCCAATTCAACGCACGATATATAGAAAAGATGCCCCGAATGGTCAGTATATTCACTTAAATAGTTTTGTAACACTTGCCTCACGAAGAAATCTGATCAACTGCTTTACGGGCAAAACTTTAAGAATTTGCACAAAGGACACATTTGTGAAAGAACTATCAATCATACGCACAATATTCTTACAGAATGGTTACCGAGAAAAGTTCTTAGAGAGAACCATGCAACAGTGGAATGAAAGAAAGCAGCTGCGTCTAGTAGAAAGGAAAACAATATACATCGAATTACCATACAATGGTGATACTTTAGCCGAAACTATTACACGTAGGCTTAAAAGCGCAGTCAATAGAACATTCTACGCCGCTAAATTACGAGTGCACTTCACGTCCAATACGATTTTGTGCTCACGCCTAACAGATAATGTGCCTATTTCTGCAGACTCGTTTGNTCGAGATCACAGAACTCATTAAACCTGCAAGGCGATATTTACTTGTTCCTGTGGGACCTGTTATGTTAGTCGCACGACTAGACGCTTAAAGGAATGGATCTGGGAACACCACCCAGCTTGACCCAACAGTAAAATAACGAAGTTTGTCAGCAGCGCCATACTATCATACTATTTCGCCAAATCTACTGAGTTAAGGCCATCCATTCGAGAGCGGTGAGGAGTACGACTCTGTCTACAGCAAAGGCTATTGAGACTCGTATGTATAACCCACCTCTGTGCGCACAGAAACGTTTTGTTCAGGCTTTGGATCTGCCATGACCAACCGCACGGCCTGTCAAGACCCATTGTTGAAATCGACACTTGATTATAATGTGACATTAAACCGATCGACCTCAATAACCACACGTCCCCCGTTTGATCCACTAAGGATTGTTCCGTGAAATGTGTGGATTAAATGTATTTATTTAGCCTGATGATGAATCACTGAGAACGAGCTCGTTCGCTACACATTAGTTTTCATGATTGTAAGAAGAACGAGTCCTTTTGGTCGTAGCTCCCACGCTGACATATTCACGATACACTTCTGATTTTAGTGATGTGACTTGGTCACCCTGGGTACGCACAGAGTGTGTGAAAAGGTGAATACTGAACTTTTGACGTATCCAACGTCATACTACTCGGCAAAGTGATTGGTAAGACAGAAAATAGCACTGACAATGAAGAATTATAATTACTCTGCGACACTGAAACCAAAAGTGTTTCTATTCGGAGCGCGAAAGCTGCCTAATCCTATCCACGTCTAACATCGAAATAATGGCTCAATCACGAATGCATGCGTAATTTTCTTCGGAGCTAAAATGGTAAATCCACGAACACACCAGTTGTTCTGTCCAGCATAACAACCAGGAAGTTGTATGGGGAGATTCACAACAGCTGAGCGAACAGTTTTGATGGTTTGATTGAGCTTTTCAAGAAATAGGCAGCTGATTCAAGGCTGTGACACAGAAAAGAGACAGCGGTTTCTTTTATGGAAGTAGCTGAAACTCCCAATTTGGATTTTGATGCCAGACTGTGTACTGGAAACCATGCGAACAGCAGCAAAGCTAACGACAAGTTCCGAGTTAGTAGAACTAAAACCATCAGTTCTGTAAATAAACCAACAAATATCGTTAGGAAACCGAAATCCGCAGATCGTTTTCGCGGCAAATTTTTTCAGTAAACAACGTGTGCACAGATTTGTGAAAAATATTTGAGACTAAGTTGCGCTATCATGCAACGTCGCTGTTTTATCAACCAGTCTAAGGGCTGACGTATCCACCTGATCAACAGTTTTGTTACCAGTCCGTTACACCGATCCTATAAGGTTGAACGTTTTTCTTGTGGCCAAGCCTCTTGCGATTTTCACATTATTTTACAAATTATTGTTCGACGGGAGGAAGCTAATATTATTCGCAAAAAGGGAATTTTGATTAGTCAAAATAGAATGCTGAGCCTACGGTGAAATGCCAACTGACACTAGAGGTCCAGAAGCGCTGTTATGAACTTCTTTCGACAGTAAATGATCACCTTTGAAGCTGGAAAAGATGTCGGCGACTGACTTTTCAAAGCCAGACTAACAATCAGTACCGACATTAGCAGTTAGTTCAACATAAGATGCATTATGTTGCCAACAGTTAACAAAATTCACTATCCTCATATGTGTTATGGAGAAAGCGCCATTTATTTCTTCTGTTCAATGGACAATGAAACTAACAGGACGATTTGACTAAGTCGGAGAGTAGTTATGTCATTATACCTTAGTAGGAGTATTTATTCTGGTGCAATGATGTAAGAAATAATTGATACGATGTGTCCCTGCAGATCACTGTTCATACCACAATTCACTTTTGATAAGCCAATGGCGTTGCGACAGCACCAGAGTGTCAGTTTATATAGACCTGAATAAACTCACTTCTGAAGATGACCGTGTATAATTAAATACATTTAGACGCCTTGCGTTCTAACCTGCATCTAGTGAGTAATAAACAGGAATTTAAGTAAACGCAAAACTGGTAAGTGTACCCCTCACATTATTGCAGCTGACGTGTTGGATAACAAAAGTCTTCCGCTACATGCACGGAAGGTGTGCCCATTCTCAAAACCACACGAAACGTATGTACAAGTGCAAGTTTTTCGGGGGCATGTCTTTCCACACAACTTACCGTCAATGGAATAACTGTGAGTGGAGTTCCACGGCGGTAGTGGCTATGCAGGGTTTGCTTATATATTTTCTCCCAGAAAAACATAATACTAACCTTCGTGAATCCTGTTTTGCACAGTTTTACGTTTAACTTTTTGATAGACGCTTGCCGTACTCCATCAAGGGAGGTTTGTCTGGAAAGAACGTGGGGGTTTATCATTTTACTTACATCATCCAACTACAATACAAAGCTCTACACCTTTTGAGCCAAAATGAGAAAAGTTCTTTGCGAGAAAGATGTTTAGCGTGACCATGTTAACCGTTCTTCCAAAAACCGTCTGCGTATCAATAACAGTCACAGAGAAAAAGGTCTGGCCATTGTTAACTTCTCTGCGTCAGTTGTGAGTCGTGACTGTACAGTGCATGGTACCATGATGCCGTACGACCTTGAGACGACATAGCCTCAGTTAACCGAAAATGTATTATCGTGATGTTTGAGGTGGACGTTACTTTCGCACATCCTTCTAAACCATACCGTATTGTGCGTTGTTTCTGTCTACAGGTGATGGGTGTCTATATACCTTAATGTCCACGATACAAGTTGGAATGAGGTTATGAAGAAATGCACACTAAGCTTAGCTGTCACTGGCATTGTCAATCTAGGGTTCAGCACACAATGAGCATAGTTAGCTCCAGATCCACTGCAATGTTATTGTTAAGCTGGTTGTCCTGGCAGTCTGGAGGAAACACCATGCACGGAACAAGATCGTTTAGAACGCAAAACTGCCATGCAAACAAACTGTTTGTTTAACATTATTCGTGGATGAACTAACATCACCGCGCTGCTGACGTTGTAACACTTTAAATTTCGAAGACCGTTTATTTTCTAAGAGAGCGACCATAGTCATTTACCACCAAAGTTTGGTAGCGAAAGAGTTGACAGTTCTTGTGATTCTCAGTATTGTACTCTCATCAATGAGAAGTCATCAGTTGTGTTGAACATATCCAAGAGCTCTCCCATTTGCACATCTGTCTGAAATTCGCCGCTACAATATTTCATTTATGAGACGTCAAAATGTAACTTCCGTCGTTGCAAAGTTCTTTAACATATATTCATGTGGTATAGAGTTGTATAGTCGGATAAACTTCACAAATTTTTCAGAGCGAGTGCTGTCTGAAATGTAGTGCTTGGAATCGTCATTGACAGTTTTCACTAATGGCCCCATTGGACGCTATCTAACAAAACCATCTGCGGTGAAAAATACCCTAACGGTCATCGGCTGTCAAATTTTTCTTTTGTGAAATTAACCACCGTTTGGAAACCGAATTATCTTTAGTCAACTATTGTCACAGTGATTTAAAACAAAACTGAGATCCTTTCAAATGTGAATCCACACATCCGAAATACCTTAGTGTTCGTTGACGATGAGGTTCGTGCTTGGGAAGACCACTGTAGTTGGACACAAGTCTTCACACTCTATATGAGTAAACTTTTACAAGTGTGGTACTTGCTGTGACACAAGATAGTGAGCGGGACAGGCCTGCGATTCAAATCAACACCGCTTCAACTGAGTATCGGGAAGTACCTTATCAATGTATATGCTTCTCAAACAGATCAGGTACAATAGACGAAGGACGATTCATGCAACGTAACAGGGTAGTGCATATTGTCCGACTAGCCAATACACACACGAGTTCCAAGTGGGTGTGTGTAAGCCATTCTTCGTTCAGGTATCGAGATGACAATGGCGTTGGCTACTTTGAAAATTAAATGTACATTTTCTCATAAAATCCCGTATATAGACCTGTCGTTTGCATGTTGCTTATTCCAGCACCCATGAAAATACTGCGCTGTTTAAAAGTCCCCACTATTTTCAAAAATTTCTCAGAATCGTTTCAAAATCAGAAGTTGTTCATTTAAAGCAAACAGAAAGGCAAGTGAGTTGTGCCGTATACATATGTGCTGGTTAACACAGCGTTTGTGAGGCTTAGTTGGGAAATTATTTAACGCAATTCTTTGGAATTGTCACACGGTTCAGTTTCTTACACGGTTTCCTTTGCACTGTCATCGAGCACTCGCTTGTTTAAAGCTTCAATGCAATTTCCGATTAACTAACACTTAAGAAAATGTAGTTATCGGAATCCGGAAGTATGAACCAGAATAAATTCAAATTTTACGTGTGCGTGAAAAAAACTAATCGACGTATTGTTAAACAATTCATTCACTGATGACCTTCGTTTAATCTACTGACGGGAGATATTTTACCGTAACTGATCACAGCGCAGCCTTAGTGTCCTTAAAGTGACCTCACCAAAAGAACTGGACAAAAAAGTACCAACGTGCAACTTTTACGTATTCTGAAAACAAACTGCCCACCGAAATAAAAAAAATGAACATAGGTATACAGAAACGATTTCATGCTCTTGTTATCCTGCAAGGTTAGATGGAGAAATTTACCACCGGTTACTTTCAGTTATATCCATTAACAAAAAGTCGTTGGGAAATTCTAACGTTCTCTCACCATAGGATTTTGTAGCAGTTGCGCTCACATGAACCTGTCTATCTGTTCGCTTCAGAATCGTTTCGAGTGCCGTTTACGTATGATTGGCTAGTTGGGATTTACCGATTAATGGACAGTGGTACGACTGAGTACGTGCGTTCCATGCGATTGGGTGTTTGGACTGGGAGAAAACGCATTGGCTGTATATCACTGGTCTTCAGGTTTCCGGTTATAAAATTCAACATTATTTCACAAATATACGAATATACCAGTGAATATAGTTGGCAAATGCGCTACTGAGTTGCCACCAATTTCCCCAATGTTCGCACTCCACATGATAATGCCATGACTGATAAACCAACGGCAGGATCTACGGAACTGATCTTGCAGGAAGACTGCGTAGAAGCGATCACGGATATCGATGCAATCGAAGAAACTGGACAGTCTGACCTAGATCGACCAAGCTCCAGTGAACATTCGACAACCAGCTCGGATGTAATGAGATTAGTCACTTCTGCACGAAGTCTTCTATGTATCTCTACCTCACAAGACAGTCTGCAAGACCTGAGTCAGTCGGAAAGAGGTCTAGAGGATGACGATTGCGGCCGTCACGACGTAGAGCAAGTGGCTTCTTCGAGTTCTGTAATTTTTAAGCAAGCTATTACAGAAACCGTTCCACGGGCACCAAGTGAAACAACTTGTCAGTGTTTCTTAAGTGCATCAACAAAGTCACCTTCAATCTCATCGGGAAATGTTAGCCCAACCAAATCGGATTACGCCTCTATGCTATCTGAAAACCCTTCCACTAACCCGCCATCTCTTACAGTTTGTCCATCCAAACCGAAATCCCCTGACTTGTCACAAAATAGGGTGAGTCTTCACCGAACTTTTTACCGTTATCTAAATAACATTCTATCAAATACTAACCCAACAACTGTTTTTGCCTTTACCAACACGATAATTTGATCGCGCAACTCTCATCGTGTGTTGTGCAGGAAACGGTTGGTATGTTATGCACATTTTCTTGTGTAGTTTGATCAATTTTGAAACTGTCACGTTCAGCTAGGCAGTAACATACTAAGAGGCACAAATCTAGGTTTGCTATGGGTAACAATATGTTCAGATTAAAATTATTGCTATGGTATCAGTAAAACATAAAAATGATTAGTGAACTTTTAGTTGAACAAACAGGATCAATGGTATTCGCGCTACCGAAATCCGCGCTCTGACCATATACTCTCATCCTGGGGAAGAGTGCAATATATTCTGGTTGTGATAAACTGCAAATGTAGGTTTAATCACCGTCAGTTATACATGAACTGGACATAATGATGGTAGTCGGTAGTTTGGTACTGTGGAAATGCTATTTGAAATATATTCACTAGAGCTGGATTAGTTGGTGTTACTGGCAATTCTAAATTTCCGAATCAATAAAAGACCACGTCGACTGACCAAACTGCACACCTCATTGCGTACTTTCCAGCGATTACGATTCAACCGACAATATATTTCACATAGCATGACAGAAGAAAAATTGCCTAATCGGCTTAAAAATATCCAGAAGTTACTTCGTAGTTGAAGTCGATTGTGTAACTATTAGTGTATTTGTTGAGACCACAACAACGTTTGTAACAAGTTCCAAAACTGAAGTTTTATAATCTGGTTCTGCATACTCTTAGCTGAATTAAACATGCAACCACACATACAAATGTCATCAAACTCTTTCAACGGTTCCATTTTTTGTGTAAAATTTTTGGAAAGAATGAAACGGCATACGTGAAAGTTTCAAAATTCGATTATGCGCAGCACTGAACTGGAAACTTTATATCCGGACAAAAACAATCATATTCAACTTCGAATTTTTCCAAGCACAGCAAAACAGTGATTATGTCGTTTTCCTGTCTGTGCTTTGATACACGAAGTGTTATCACATTGAAGTATAAGTTCGTTCTGGTATGATGAACTTGATTTGCAAACGGATGCTTCATGATGTTTGTCGTGACATATAAACACATATAAGTAGTTTTATCAAAAACTGGTAAACAACTTGGAAAACGATTAAACATAGCAAACTACCGAAAAATTTACATTCAGTTTTTGCAAATAAGTTTCGTTCTCATCACTGTTTTTATTGTGACTAGAAATATTATTTTCAGTAATGATTTTACCACATTACACGGAAAGGTTATTGTTTATGACCTCCATTGTTCATGTTAGTTCAAAGGAAAGGTAAGTACTAACCTGCGTTAACATTTTGGATGCTTCCATTGCAAGGGTGCATCATTTACCGGATTATTATGATCCTTACACAACTTGTGAATTCTCGGCTAGTGCAGTTCTACAAAGCTTTACTTGACCATTAACCATTCAGTGCGTAGAGTGGACCGCATAATGTTTAAAATTTTCTGTAAGAAAATGTCGGGTATAAATTTATTCATAGAATGTTTGTCATTTAGTACAGTTTTATTGCTCAGCACTTTCAATAGGTGCTGGATGCCTCACATGGTTTCATAGTATTCGGACTAGACAATCACAGTTTGTATGCATCATCATGATAGAAGGCTGGTTCTGAATAGCAGGGAACCAACCTTTTGTTAAGGGGCTCAATCCGCCCTTTCGTTCAAGACAATGAAGGTCTCATGCACGCAGAAGGGATAATCGTGAGGGATAAAAGGAATGAGTTGGTAGAGATGAACAGGCACACCCAATAACAAAAGTTTGCCAATTTTTAGAAAGTCGTAATTCCCTTTTTCAATTGAAATAGTCAAAGGTTGAGCACGGACAGCTGGTGGGTTAATAAAAGATTATAATTGGAATATGCATTGGCACATATTTCTTCCGCTAGCCCACACGATCTGGTAGGAGAGGAAATTTTGCCCTTTCGCATTGTTTTGTTCTGCAAGTAATATTTTCTGGAGGATTGTTGTTGTTTAATAATTCCGGAGAGGATGCAGTATATTTTCGCCTGAAGTTATCTAAACTATATGATTTTTCAGACTTAAGAAATTTGAGACAGTACAATGGAGAATGTGAAGAATGCGATAACCACACAATTCTGTCGGCTTTGAGCAAAAAACTGATACAATACTACTATATTTGTTTACCGGTTAACCGTGGGATCCGGTCCGGGCTGTTGCTGGAGGACGTCTGCTGAATGTGTTGTACGCCTTCATGTGTATCACTCGCATGATACGCTTAGGTATCAGAGGATTCAAATTTAACTATATATATTCAAGCAACGAGGTTCAGTGTGAGCAGGCATCAATTCCCGTCTACACAACACACGAGACTATTCAGCTAAGAAGAGTGGCCTGCTGACAGTGTACTACAGATTGATAGGAGGCGAGTAGTCGAGTATGTATAGGATTTTATAGCACAAGATTTCCTTTCAAATATGTTATATAATTTATCCAACTTGCTCAAATTACAAGAACACTGATACGAAAGTACTGCATACTGCTATTCGGAAATCGACTTAAGCAATGCCTTTTAAATGGTTGTGGTCGGTTATGCTCTGTCTGATTGCAGACATTTTCCTCCGAATTCTCACAGATGGTCCTGGGTTTGATAGTTCCGTGTGGGGTATAAAAGTTTGCCCTGGAATACTGCACCTTATCTGCAAATGTGACTAAAGTTAACTTAAACCGGGAATATTTCCGACGATGCCGAGGAGCTAAGGATACCCCAACCATTTTATTGAATTCCACAACAAGAATTGTGTAGTGTCAAATAACAGGGTACATAACAATACGGCGAAGAAAGACACATTAGCCAAACCAATAGTTCACTGGTCTCAGGAATGCACGAACATTCATCCAAGTGGGTTCCAAAACAGGTACCACTCCCAGATGACGTAGTTCCAAAGATTCATGAAGAATCAAAACGTTTATCATTTGGACGACACAAGTGGCCACAGCATCCAGCTGACCACAAACTTAATCGTCGTAGTGCGTTATCACAGCTACGCCCTGGGCTGCTTTGAGCGTCATTCAAGTCACACTGTGATATTTGAAATTCATTTGTTTGTACATTTCTCTGAAGTACT
This sequence comes from Paragonimus westermani, assembly GCA_008508345.1. Classification (NCBI taxonomy): domain Eukaryota; kingdom Metazoa; phylum Platyhelminthes; class Trematoda; order Plagiorchiida; family Troglotrematidae; genus Paragonimus; species Paragonimus westermani. Next base: position 111,663 of record QNGE01000441.1, read on the forward strand.
GTAGAAGCTAAACCAATTGTCCTTATGCTACCGGTAACTTGACGTTGACGTGCTCATACCAGCCTTCGTCCTGAAAAAATATACTCGTTTCCAATTTAAGTTTCTGTTGGGCAACCCAATATGTTACTCTCAACTAGTAACCGCGTGATATGAAAAATTTGTCGACCGGTGGTGGTTTTGGCTAACTGAGCATTTCAATTGTTTCCCTAATCCAAAGCAATAAGCTTTCATTCACTCTAAACTGTTTTTATGGCAACATACATAAATAAAATCGTACAGTATTTACGACTGCGACAACAAACTTAATAATGGTAAAAATTTTAATCTTCATAGATCTACTCTGATCTAAAGCATTGATCCTTGATACCACTGTCTGTGCGCACATGTATAACAGTGCATTCGTGTTTGCAGATGAGGTTCCGTTCGTGTTTCACGAAGAAACAGCAATTTAAAGAAGTCTCGTTTCATTTGAAACGAAACTGCTTTAGAATGCATCTTACTTTCAGATGACACAGGAAAATGCTGCCATCTATGTGGGAAGTGGTTTTACCTGCGCCAAATTAGGTGGTGTAGATGGTTCGTGAATTTGTGAGCAATTCCCTGAGCTAGCAGAAACAGATAGTGTTTTATTTGCATTGTCAAACATTTGTCAAAAGTATACATTTCCTCCTTAGTACTCATGCATTAGAAGAAAAACGGAAATTTGTTTACTGATGAGTAGTCGGGGATTTGGTTTATTTTCAAGTTGACCATCACTCACATTTGATCGCAGCGTTCGCATTCAGATAGACTTTCCAGCCAGCCTCTTTCGAAAAGAAGCACTAGACTCGAGTTTCGCTCTCATTAGAGCTCGTCAGTAGTGCATATCCTTGCCACGGCCGGGATTTGAACTCCGGACATTCCAATCATGAGGCAACCGTGTTAACCACTGCGCCATTGACCTCACATTAGGCACGACCGAATCATCAAATCTGAACGCTCAACCACTCTCGCTTGTGAGCAATGATCAGGTTGCCCGATCGTCTCGAGAGGAGACACAGTTACTGCCTGTTAACTCCAATCGATAACCCCGCGATTAGGACTTCCGAGACAGGTCGAGATCACAGAACTCATTAAACCTGCAAGGCGATATTTTAGATTACTGATGAGTAGTCGGGGATTTGGTTTATTTTCAAGTTGACCATCACTCACATTTGATCGCAGCGTCCGCAATCAGACAGACTTTCCAGCGAGCCTCTTTCAAAAACAAACACTAGACACGAGTTGCGCTCTCATTAGAGCCGGTCAGTAGTGCATATGCTTGCCATGGCCAGGATTTGAACTCCGGCCATTTCAATCATGAGGCAACCCGAGTCTAGTGCTTGTTTTTGAAAGAGGCTGGCTGGAAAGTCTGTCTGATTGCGAACGCTGCGATCAAATGTGAGTGATGGTCAACTTGAAAATAAACCAAATCCCCGACTACTCATCAGTAATCTAAAATATCGCCCCGCAGGTTCAATGAGTCCAGTGATCTCGACCTGTCTCGAAAGTCTCAATCGCGGGGTTATCGATTGGAGTTAGCAGACAGTAACTGTGTCTCCTCTCGAGACGATCGGGCAACCTGATCATTGCTCACAAGCCATAGTGGCTGTGTTCAGATTTGAGCATTCGGTCGCGCCTAATGTGATGTGAATGGCGCAGTGGTTAACATGGTTGCCTCATGATTGAAATGGCCGGCGTTCAAATCCCGGCCATGGCAAGGATATGCACTCCTGACGAGCTCTAATGAGAGCGCAACTCGAGTCTAGTGCTTGTTTTCGAAAGAGGCTGGCTAAAAAGTCTATCTGAATGTGAGGGGTGTGAACAAATGTGTGATGGTCAACTTGGAAATTTTTTAAAATCGAGCAATACCAGGTGAACAAGACGTGGTTTAAAAAGCTGATGGGAGGGATATCGGTGTGCAAAATGCACGCTTAGTCAAGTAGATCACAGCTGTTGGCGTATCGGTTGAAGTCAAACTATACATCAGGTTGTGGAAAGGAGAATGCACTAATCGTTTGGAAAGAATGATCAAACAATGTGTTAACTTGAATCAGGATTTTCCGATAGTTGGTAAACAGTCAGTGAGGTCTCCATTGGATCTAAATATAACTGGGCAATCGCTTTCTTTTCAATAAAACTTCATCATGTTTGTTTTTACACTTCGCTCCCTGTTTCTTTGCATTGTCCGGAGTGTTGTGGACAGCTGGTAAAAGTCGTGTCGTATGTACAGGTCCTTAACTGAAATGATACGACCAGTGTAATTTTAGGGTCACCTTGGCGATCGACAGGCGGCCACACAATCGCAATAGTACACTACCAGCCAAATCGCGTCTACAATATCTTTGCCGCACGTTTAGCCCAGTTTTTTCATCATTGTAGCTGATTGTGGGCCTCTTGCGGTAGGCTGATCCAATTCTGATGCTTTTTAATCGTTGTGTAACCACTTTTGCTATGTCCCGAACAATTCGGTTTTTAGATAACGTATCATATTTAACGTGGTTAACAAACCGTGCATGAAGTTTTCAGTCAGATACTCTTTAACCAGTAATCTTCGCATTCAGAGAGAAGTTTTTAGCTGATCACCCCTAAAAAAAAACAAATAAGCTGTTTGAGTTTAGTATTACTCTCGCTCATCAGTAATACACACCATTTGCGTCATCGAGAAATTGACTCCGATTTAATTTCTAATGATAGGGCTACGTCATCCACCGTACAGGTGACCGCATATGACTTAACGATGATCCGCACTCGCGAATAAAGCTGTATGTTTCCTTACTTTTAAAAGAGACCTGACAACAACCATGTCAACCTCCTTGAAGAAACCCACAAGTAGAACTTCTCAGCAGACTTAGACTCATTAGCCTATTGAGAAATGCATGGAACACCATCAGATTTCAAGAAGCTGATTCTTCTGAGCTAAACGCTAACGTATGATCAAATCAACCGGCAGGCATTTTTTAAGAGGAACGTGCCTGATTTTTCTATAAACTAATTCACTCGTCCTTTAATTAGCGTCAAGTATAGGTGACCTGTGTTCATAATCACTTACCGCAAGCAACAGTAAGTTCCGTTCAGCACTGTTGGTTTTAATTCTGTAGACTTGTATGCTCTTTAGGTGAAAATACTGACCAGAATAATTTGATTACCCTGCTTGTTCTGGGGTGAACGTATTTTCTCATCATTCTAGTAGGCTGAGTTACATCAATTACATTAACTATTTAACTGGGTAACATTTAGTTAAATTTAGTCACGATGATAATTTACGCGTTACTGCATTCCTACTGACCACGTATTTGTCAGCCACATGTCATTTCAGTGAGCTGTTTATCGGAAGAGTTTACAGTCACTAATATGCCCTCAAGTGTTGTGTGTAGCCTTTGGGGGAGCTTTCGGATACTGGCAAGATGGTTCACTTCGCTGAGCTGGAAAACTGAGAATCACCCGAACCCTTCTTTGTTGGGTCAACTTCTTATAGGCTGCGGAGATCTGATGCACACATCCTGTAACAAAGCTAACATTTCGCCGAGTGATTAACGTGCACGTTTGCTGCATCACACCAAGTGAGAACACTGAGCGCTAATGCTGCGAAGCTTCATTCGGTACCCGTCATTTCTTTAGAAGGTACTTAACATAGTCCCTTACTTTAGAGCAAAACATTTTATGTATGTGTCACTCAGACACCTGTGAACCTAAGTACATGCTGTACAAGTAAAATGTGCACTGAACTCGTAATCACGATGATGTATAGTAAACAGCATCATTAAGGAAAGATCGACAGGGAAGTTGCTTCATTTGTGATGAGAAGGGACATTAGAAGAAGGATTGCCCAAACACGTTATTTTAGAGGTCTAATATCAAAGTGTTCCATGATTGTCTTTTTTTGGGCGGGTCAACTAGTTCTGAGAGCGATTGAGAGAGGGGACGCATATACAAGGACTGAAGTTAACAGGATGATAAAACAGTGCGTGATCGATACAGCGGCCACTATTTCGTTGATCGCTCAAGTATGGAATCAAAACGCGGAGCCGACATCTACGATCATCAATACATGCAGAGGACAAAACCGGCTGGTCGATGATGTGAAACAATGTGGGGTTATGTATTAGCAGCTATATCGTGAGACTACAGCTGACGTTGAAACATCCGAATACAAAAGGAAGGTCTACCCTAGCAGCAGATGCCAGTGACCGTAGTAGTGGGACAGTACTCGAGCAAAAGGAAGGACTATTCGAATTTGCCGGCAGAGTTATCACTCCAACGGAGCAGACGTACTCCACTATTGAGAAGGAATGTATGGGATTCGGCGGAGAATTGGACAATTGGAGACCGTTCTTGTTGGGTCAGCAGTTCCACATGGAGACGGATCACGAACCTCTAGGGTGAATCAGGATTGCGAGAAACCCGAGAGGGAAATTAGCCCGATAAGCGTTGCTTTTACAGGAATACGATCGTACGACCTATCATGGGCCTGGTTCCAGCAACCGCCTCGCTGGTTTTATTCATCGACCGCAGGCGCACACACAGAAGCAATCGGCAGCTGAATGACCCAGAAAATCTAGAATGTTCAACCTAGAAGAAAAGGTGAAATATCGGGATAATCGGAACGTAGGTACCAGCAGCGCAGGCTCTTGAAAAATTCTGCCCAAATGGAAGGGTCCGTATTTAGTGCTTTCCAAAAAAGTCCCAGTACACAAGATCAATAAAGACGGCGTGACGAAAAGAGCGCGTGACAGTGAATTAGCAAAATGGCACTATATATACCGGCGCGGCAAACTAGCAGATGTTCAACATCCCGAGAAGTGAGACTGCAACGGTCGGAGAGAATTTGTCAGCAAATGCACAGGAGCCAACACGCCTCTGAATGGGGAAGAGTGTTTTACCACTCACAGTTTGAGAAAACACATTTGGGAACTAAATGGCAAGTGCCAACGCCAGGAAAATGATGGACCAGAAGCGACTACTGGAACATTGTGTACGTGCTATGGGTAACGTGCAACCAGGAGGAACGACAATGTATTGCTGCCCAATGTGTGGACATATATCAGCAATGCAAATGAGTGTACACATTCGTGGTCCTATGTTTAAGCATAGGATACATAGGATTTCATGTAATAAACATCTTCGCAGGTCAGGCGTTCTTTGCGTGAGTATCTGGGTAACTACTAGATGAATCGATGCATTAGTAGTGAACATGTACCCACTGTTACCCTGAAGCTTGAGTACGTGGAATATAACCATCCCGAAAACGCAGCCTTGCTAGTATTTAGAGCTCAAGGCGTCCATCACTGCGGGTGATTAGGGTAAATGAGGAGGAGTTCAAATGTGTTCTGAATAAGATGTACACAAATTCTTTCGAGTGGTCTGAGTTAGAACCTTGATTTATTTGGGTTGAAGTTATCGCTTAGTAACTATACGTGGGACAAAGAGGAGCCACCTCTGTATAACTTTTCACTTGTTATGACTTTTGTTGAAAATGAACACACCTGATGAATTATATAAATGATAAGAACATAGGTCTCAAAGACAAAACGCTGGGAGTCACATAAAGAAGAGAATTCTAATTAGGATATGTACAGTGGGGTGATATACATTTGACCTTCAAAGTGATGATGATGGACGCTTGCCAATGTGACCACTGAGAAGTAGTCAATGCGGGTGTGATTTGAACATCACACAGCGGATGGGTGGATTCCATTTCGATTTTTATCAATCGTCTCACTTCACGTATCAACTTCGTTTGCGGTATTTTATTGCCAGATACCAAGTGATAAACGTCGTGATAAAATAATATATTGCAAACTTATCACCAAAATGCACATTCCACATTAAAAGTTGTTCACTCATCAAACCCTGTATCCATCAGTGTGACTAACTCGTATTTTTGATTCATATTCGTTTATTAGTCCCTAGAGTATGATTTCTGATCACATGCCAAATAATGTGTTTTTGTCCCTGCACGACATATTTTTTAAGTACCCTAGTGGAATAATTTAATGTGTAGACACCAGTCCGGCACAAAATTAGCCCTACACGGGTTTTCCGGGTGATCATATGCTGGAATAATTTGCGACCTTCTAGTGATCGTTATTTTGATTCTGGTTAGGAATTTTTTGGTACAGTTTTCACAGTTTGACAAAATACAATGACACGGTGAGTATCGAAATCACTCATAGAATATGGAATTGACTTGTAGTTTTATCGCATGTCGTGTGATTGTTGACTAAAATATAACAGGTGAATCTTACGGCAAAATTTGGTGTCACAAAAAAACAGTTGAGTTGCATTTGAACCTTACGAACTGTACATTTCATTCGACCAACTGCTGTTTTATAGAGCACCAAAACCTCATTGTAAATAATGTACAGAAGACACGAGTTTCGCAAAATGAATTTATTTCGAACACCTTTGAATTGGAAATATTTGAAGACTAAAACAAACGAGTGTTTGGCTGAAAACAAGTTCAGAACCTCCCATGACTTCCTAATGCTATCTTGATTGTGGCTAGGGCAATTAACACATGTGGAATATAATCGTTAACACTATTGGCTGCATAACGGTCACAAATGTTTAACAAGCCGCAATACACTTGAACAGTTTCAACTAGTGGCGCCTTATAATCGCACGAGATGATAGAAACGCTTTGTTTGTGTGCGGTCTGACCTGAGTACTTAGCAGTCAATCAACACATTGTCTAATGTTCTGTTAATTCACTGATTGGTGCAGTCGTTGTGATACCTAAAGCTTAGCCGATTCCCTTACCCCCCCCCCCTCTCTGCCCTTCTAGTGTCTGGTAGCGTACCTGCAGATGAGCGAGTAGGGACAGTGATTAATTAAATGAACACAATCGGGCAATTTGATTAAATGATCATGGTAAGAATCTGATACCCGCAGTGAAATTCAACTGTTCGACTATACAGGTCCAAAATAATCCCAGCTCTAGACACTGTTTCAAACTTATCATTAAGTTCTTGTCCCTACACGGTAACCTAATGAACGCTGTCTTCTTCTGTTAAATGTCGGGCTATTTTGTAACGTTCGATGAACCCGTCAGTGTGGTTAGCTGAAGGCTGCACATCTTTCAGGAATCCCACTTACTCAGCTGTTCCTTTGACCGCACACCTTCTCCTAGCAATGTAACACATTGCTTGAAGTATAGTGTGCGCATCAGCGGGAATCTGCAGAAATTGAGATGCTCCTTGGTCCACTTGGATTTCCGGTATCCTGAACGCTTCATCGTTTCATCAGATTTTATGGCGATCAACGCGCCGAGGAATGCCAATCTATTCATGTTCTGATATTCACACTTGGAGTGAATCTTAGTATGGGTGAATTAAAGTTGATCAGAAGATTTTCACTTCAGTCCTAATCTGTTGTGATGGGCATTGCATCATCCAAATATCTCTTGTAAAATTTTCGAGGTTGAACTTCAAGATTCAGTTGCACAAGCGTTAGTTGTGTGCCATCCGTTTTTCAGTGTGCCATTATCGAGCGATCCTTGTCAGAAGCGCACAGAAGCCTGGGTCGGTTAGTTGGTTACAGGAGTATATTCTGTTTCATGCTAAGCGGCTGTGTACCCTAGTTACCCTTCAGCGAATGAATAACAACTAACATGGACTGTATGGTTTATGATTTGCTCTATGATGATGCTAGTGGTAAGCATTTTTGATCGATCATGAGGTAAAGCGATTATCGCGCGCGACTCGGTCACAAAATATCGAATCTCCAAAGTGAACGCAAATTCAGTTTTAAATCACAATGTCACAAAATTGGACTCTACCATTTTTTGCTGTAAACAAGTCAGCCCATGGATGGCCACTCACTTAAACGGTTGTTAACTAACTCAAGTGATGTCATGGGCTCGCTGACTGCATTTGAACACATACTTCAATTCATTCGATATTACCGCAGTTTCACTTCAAAAAGCCAGACTAAAGTGGGGTTGATCAGAAGTTAAGCCATCAATAACAGTGTAAATAGGTATAGTCTGTTTACTGAATTTAAACACTTCCTGGTCCGCTGGACTATTTAGTGGATCTCGTGTGATTATGGGGGCGGTCGGACAGCTGAGTTCAACCGTGGAATATCTCCGTTCGCGGCGTGTCTACTTAGCCTAACTGTCTCCTTTATTACTCTGTCTTCCTTCGGTTCAAGTCGACACTATTGATGTCTTGAAAATTAATACAGCTGCCAAACTACGTATGGGTAGTTAATTTTGACAAATCGATGGTGGCCCAAGCAAGTAAATGTCTGCATCTAGTGTCTTTATTATGGAACAATTTGATTTCTTAGACTGGAATTATACCATTCTTATCTGCTGTTTAAGTTTCACAACAAGACGTGTGTGTAGGACGTTCTTTACTGTACTGCCTCGTTTCCGGTTCCCGTCGGTTCTCTTTTAAACGGCAAAGGGAATGTGCGAGGTAAACTACATATGCTTTGAAAGAAGCAGAACATCTTCTGAGAGTTGCTACCGTCTTCCAGTTCCTTAGGTTTTTAGACACCCTAATTCAAACAGAAGCATTATACTGGAAGTTTACTGTAAACACAGCTCTTCAGCACTGCACATCTATATTACAATCGACATTTAAACTCCGATCACGTTTGCATGAGACGACTATGATATCCACCCGTCCTCTCCTATTAAACGTGCCGAATTATTACATCCAAATCCTCAGCTATATTTAATTGTGACGATGCTGAGATTGTTTGATGGCCTCAGGTGAGTATACAGTAAATGTTCGGTTAAATCGAATCGGTGACCTCAAGACTAGGACTCCGCTTCGAGTTGAACGTAGGGGAATCAACACACTTGCCAGAGGATATTTTAGTTAACAGTGTATTGCAAAACGTTTTGGTGGATATATTTTGAACATCATTCACAACTGATGAGAGCTTTCACATTCCCATGGAGCATTCGTAAAAGACCCACTACTATTAGAGATGTGTATACCAAATGATATATTTAGACTGTTTATCTTTTAGCAGTTGATGCTAATATCTCGTGTCGTATCTGAGGTTAGCGCATCAGAAAAAGAACCTCGTGATATAAGGCAACCTGGTGGCTTCAGAACTGCATAGGTAAAGACTACATATATGTCACCTAATCACTCACCATTAACGGATCATTAACACCAATAACTTTGTTGGGATAATGATTTTTCCTAGCGTATCTGCTGTTGAACCTGTTGGCGCCGGATCACCATCTTCTTGGCTTACCAAACTCAAACGGATTGCTCTCCACGTTTGACGAACACCGCGTGATCACCACGAGCAAAACAGTGAGGATTAAACAGAGTAGTTAGTATAATTCATACAATTTTAAAGAAAAGTGCGAGAACTGAGCTTGCTACACCGGCGACAGTTTTGTGAAATGGGGTTGTAACTTCCTCGAAAACATCCACTTAATTATTACAGTTGGAAGTTTGTCCTTACCCCCTCAGTTATCGCCTCATTTATCCGCACATTTCTCCGTTACCGGCCCTCGTGGAAAGGGAGCCCCAGTTACTCGCGTTGAAAAAACACACTGACTAAAAGTCGGGCAGAGCGAATTGACGTGACTGTCAGCTGAAAATAAAGAAGGAACTAGACAACTGTGCCTGTAATCTTAAAACGGTAGCTTTCAATTGCAGACCGTATCATCTCTACGTCCGTTACTGCAGTTTCTCTGTGGTCCGCGCCACTTCCAGACACACCTCTGCTGATTATCTTCAAGTCTGGCATGATTAAGTAGGAAAATCAGATAATTAAATACAGCTTAGTTTTTCATTAATCTGAATAACTGCAATGTCTTTTAACAGCAAAACCTATTTTTGTTCTTTGTAAACCCATTTAATCTTCTGATATTTTCGTCGGAACTGCCAAAATGTCAAACCCTTTATTGGTGCGAGAGACATTGTTTGCTGCTCAATCGTTATGGTATGTCAAAACACTGGTACAAATTACCATGGCAAACCTGGCGTCTAAATCGTTTTATGTTCCATTCGCACGTATTATAAAAAGCAAGGTATATAAAACTACAGGCACGTCAAATAACTGAAAGGATATGAATAAAGGAGGCAGTAGGCTGATATTCCACGATTTATATCCGGACCATTTGTTTATCGATATGAGAAAGTGAACAAGATGTCAGGAAAAGTCAATTATCAGTGTACAATCATTGCCCTTACCATGATAACGACAACCCTACAAACGGTGTGAACTTTCGGATGACAACATCTTCAACCTAGCTCAATGTTTGTCTGTGTAACGTTGACCAGATAACGCGAAATGCCGTTAGAGGACTGCATTGGTGTTACGTCATTCGAACATGATACGCAATGGCTAGTGAAGGATCCTTGTTTCTATGACTGGCTGTGACGTCATATGTTTGCGTGACCTGTTATTTTACCCATTTCGGGATGTGTTTCATAATTCTGGTTTCAACTGGCGCTCAGTACTGCCTAGGAAGCTCCGCGTTTACACTAATATCCATAGACAACGTTGGATTCGGATGGTTCGGGTACCGATTGTCTCACACTGGACTGAGATACTTACATTTTATGTTCTCGTGATAGAAGTGACTAGATGACGGTAAATAAGTTGGCAAACGCCGTCGCCAATAGATGGAAGACGAAGAACTACCGGCTTTTTGGGCACTTTGTCGGGTCGAGTTTCTAGGCCAACAGGTTATTTAAGCCCTGCGAAAAACAGTCTAGGATAGCCGTTTGATTGTACGATGATCTCTAAAACGGCCACCTCTCTTTGAACCGTATCTTCAGCGCAAGTCCGTCTGACCCGACTGAACAACGTGCGCACCAAACTTTGTTCGTAAGATCGGGGAACAAAGCTTTCAAAACGGAAGTACTGACCAACCCTAGCGCTCTCGTGATGGACGCTTCGTTCAATTGAGCTATTTGCGTTTCTCATGATGCGCATATCCAGAAATGGCAGACTGTTTTGTTTCTCGCCTTCCATACCGGAATGCATGTTTGGTTTGAAATAATACATTCCATCTATTAGGCTCTGTGCCTACAGATGATTGCCTGTGGTGAGAAAAATATCATCGACTTATTGCTTGTATTAGCTGCACTGGAGACAACTGTTCTGTTACCTGGTGCTCAAGTTTCGTTACAAAAATGTATGCTAGAATAAGTCCGAGCGGGTTACATGTAATTAACCCACCAGTCTGTCTATTTTTGACAGAGACCACCAGTAGTTGTTCCAATTCGCCCTCAGGCATTCCAACTTCCAGATGACACTCCCTCAAATAAGAAAACAGGAATTCGATACTTTCGTACAACTGAACGTATGTAGACAGCAACTACACATCAGAGGAACATAAATATTTATTCCGAATATCTATTGTCTCGAGTAAGCCAATAAGTTGGAAAATATCTTTCAGACTCAACTGCACAGTTCGGTCTCGAATGAGTTCCAGAAGTTTCGCGAGTCATTTAGCTGTTTTGTGTTATGGCGAGTTAGACAGAGGAAAAACGAGCCTAAATGGAAATCAAGGTTCGTGATGTTTCGGAAGTCCATACACCTATGGAAGCTGAGTTCTAAATGACTTTAGAGATTTAAAGCTTGTTTTATTGGTGAATTTCTCGTCAAGTAGTACTTTCAGTTTCCCACTGATGCTCTGCTCGACTTCTACCGGGTAGTGTGATCTTCCTTCTTGAAGCTCAAGGAATCATTCAGAATAAGTTACACTTTATTGACATAATGAACTCTTTCCATCCAAACTATTCCGATCGCTTATCTGGTTGCAGCATGATCGGTTGGTGGCTATATAAAAGCGATCTGAAAGCGCTAAGATGCTGATTTGTGAGAAGACACTTTTGCAGATTAGACTGAATTCGCCTTCTCATACTGGTGTATAAATAATCTGTAGTATGATCTGGTTAAGTCGGAGAGAAGTTTGTCCGAACTAAAATCGTGCAACATCAACCTACTGTCTTCGTTACACAACGAGAGGATCCGGACTTAAATTGTTGTAACACGAATCCACAAAAAGACCACAACAAGCAGCAACTGTATAGTGACAGATTGACAAGTGTGGCAATTTTTACAGGACAGGGAATCAAACTCCTATCCGTATTTTCCTGAGGTAACCCACCATTTATTCCAAATTAAGTCAGAACGAAGTGTAACATCAGAATCGTAAAACCAACTTCACTTGTGAATATCATTCACATCGCTCGGTCATCATGATTCTGTGGCCAACTTATTAAACCATAACGATGTCTTAAGAATTTACTGATATTCGGAAGTACCTTCACTATACTGCTAACCTCAAGCATATTTGGTATATACTTTCATGTCGGAAAGGACCACGAAGCTTTTGTCACTGTGCGTATCTATTAGAAGGCAAGTGTATGTGGGCTATATGCAGCCATTAAGTTATATCGCTTATGAAGTCAACGATGCAACTGTCACCATCATTACCACGCATATACGTGCAATGCGATAATTTGTGCAGTAAGATCTAGAAAGCTCTGGACAACGGCTCACTGCTCTTACTCGATTGCGGTTGGCTGTACCATTACATCTGAATTTGAGCCTGTGACATTCAGACTGATCAATTACCTAATCAGATCTCTTGTCCATAGATGCACGAACCACATGACAAACAGGTCCATTTTTGACCTCTGAATCAATGTTACATGTGGTTACTTGTTTGATTGTTAGTAAGTGGTGCTTTCGTGTGTCAGCGTTCAGAAACGTTTCATCGGTTCGTTACACCTTCCGTTATGCGATTTGATCCATCGGTTTTAACAGTTATTTCGTGTAAGACCGCTCAAAATCAGGTTTGCTATCTGAACAATGGATGGACAGAAAGTAGACCGGAATTCCGCTGTGATAGTCTTTTGTGTAGGAAACACTAACACTTTACTGACTGTCTAAACTGGTACGGACGTCAGTGCGGTTGTTAACTAAATCAGAAAATTTATCCATGAGAGTTTAGATGCAATGTATAAGAATAGGTTTTTCTAACCCGTATAACTTACTGTTTATGTTAAGCTTCAATGGTATTAGCTTGCTGTAGGCTGAATGATGCAAGGTCTGAGTGGTGAAGTTCTCTGTAGGGTAGACATCTAGAGTGAACTCGGTACAACGTAGAGAACTTTTCCCTCACATTAAAGCACAACCCCTTTGTTAGCCAGGATGTTTCCTGCCAGGTACTGACCCGATAGTTCTTACATATTAAGGTGAACCTCATTTACATTTGATCGCACCCCTCTCGTTCAGACAGACTTTCTAGTCAGTCTATTTCGGAAACAAGCACCAGACCGCAGTTTTGCTCTCATTACAGCTCGTCAGTAGTGCATATCCTGGCCACGACCGGGATTCGAACTCCGGCCACGCTTTCATTAAAAAAACCGCCTTCACCACTGCTCCACTGACTTCACATTCGACACGACCGAATTATCAAATCTGAATGCTCGACCACTCTCGCGTGTGACCACTGATCACGTTACCCAATCGTCTTCAGCGGAGACGCAATAGCCGTCCTGTTAACTCCAACTGACAGTTCAGCGATTGGCACTTCCGAGACAGGTCGAGATCACTGATCTCATTAAACCTGCTTGTCGGTCTGTTAGGATACGGCTCAGTAGTCGTGGATTTGGTTTAGTGTCAAGTTGATTATCACCCACTTTTGATCGCGGCCTTTGCATTTTGGCAGGCCCTTCCAAAGAAGCTGGCTGGAAGGCCTACCTGAGTGCGAAGGTTGCAATCAAATGTGAGTGATGTTGACTTCAAATTAACCAACTCCCCGACTACTCATCATTTTCTACATTCGACGACAATGATTGCTGTCTACTCAGGCTTTTATGTGCTCACTGTTGAGTATTGCAATCGAACTTTCGTCAGCCAGCTTAGAATTTTAACTTACGGAAGGTTGTTGGCTGTAACCAGTTAGTGATTGATTCTGTAACGACGCCTCGGAATGGGGATTATAAATGACTTGTGTAAACGCAAGTTTTATAATTGGGCAATCGCCAACTACTTAAAAGTATATGTGCCAAATATAGCGAAACGACACTTTCACTCTGCTCACGGTGGGATTAACGGTAGAAGCTGCATTGTTTCTAAGTCAGCGATGTCTTTTCCTGTGAATTGTCCACCTCCATCCTCTTGATACGTGGTTATCGTTTCATCTTTACATTCTACCGACGGTTCTTGTGACGCGTTACACATAATTCAAGAATAATTTGTCTTTTCCGATGCAGGCATACAATGGTTCTTAACAGTTTTCGGGTGCAGAAGGGAATACACTACTGGTGACTAATTGGCAGATTAGTTGGAACGCGTACTAAATTGCCAATGCAGTCATTATGTTTACACATTAATAAAAAATACTGTTGTGTAATTCTGCCATACCAAAAGATAAACTATACAAACAACGTTTTTTCACTCATGGATGGCCTGTTATAAATTGAGCAAAATTCAGTCAACATGAGTAGAAACCAATAAGTATGATATCAGAAAACAGGAAAAACCAATTTCTGAATAGTGTCCAGCACCGTATAAAAGTTCGCTAGCAGGAAATCTTTACACGTGAGGGCAGTGAAAAATTCCGATTGGTGCAAACGGTCCATTTTGCACACCTGGATGTTAGTTATTTCCAATGAGGTAAATCATTTCCCATTGTTCTTCTTACCTCGTACTCGTTTCTGATCTGCTTTTGGAAAGTTGGATCTGTCAAGATAGGGAACGAATATCTTCTTAGCTTTCACCGAGCGCGATTCAGCTTTGCCCGTGGTTATGCAGAATAAAATGTGTAATTTTAGCCATGATGTAATTGTGGCTACCAAACTTTAAACCGACACATGGTTGTAGACGTTTATCCACTGGTCCGGAGTTATCGAGCTGCGGTAGCTGAAAGAAAGTTGGAAACATATCTGTCACAGTACGATTCGCGCCACCTGACGTCCCTTTGTCCACGGTTCATAGTTACTAACTTCTCGCTTTCGTTTTTCCCAGAATACCCTATATTCGTGAAGCAGGCCTGGTTGAATAGTTGAACTGGTGTCCTGTGGTTCACTAGGAACACAAGGCCATTTTGCTAATGCAGCATCAACAGAGTTCACATTTGATTTTCGTCGTCGATTGCTTGTTCCACGGTACTCCAGTAGTGTAGTCACTGCCTGGGTAACAGTTATTAGCTGAGATTCACCTAAAACTTTCGGTTACCGTGTAACACCTGTCGACGGGTTGCAGTAAGAAAGCATTTTGTTGCAAGTTTTCTCACACTGACGCAATTCCATTGCAGTGGCTCTTCTTCATAAATACGCACAACATCGGGACTACATGTTAAAGGTGTAGTCAACTGAAAATTGTTCAAGGAAAGATGGTTTCGAAGTCAGCTCAGGAACACTGAGGAAGTCGTAACTTCGAAAAGACGTTTTGAAATGCTTTAATTATAACCGTAAGACCTGAACACTCCAGGTAATGTAAGTTTATCTGAGGAACAACATGTGGTACAGACTGATACTGAAGTTGCGAAGCACCCATCTGGCTGGTCAACTGTGCGTTTTTTAAACACTATGGGGCTATTCTTCAAAACATCGATACACGTTCATTCAATCAATCTCTGTCTCACGTGACATGCCAATTTAATTCCAAGTGCAATGACATATGAATAGGCACAAGATGTCCGTAATTGCGTTAACATGTAGCCGAATACATTCCAAACTGTGTTTAAAATGTAATTTTTATTCGTTGACAAGCTAAAGGAACTCGGTATCATCGATCATCGAACGGATCTAATCGACTAACAAATTAATTGGTTAGATCAAATCGTTCAGCGTATTTTTTGTCTTGATGATCGGAACTTGCCAGCTTTGAGCGAAAATATGTGGTAAGTGGCAAGTTTTTGGTCTTACGTGAATTACACATTTTTATCAAGGTACAAATGAATCTGCGTATGAAATGACACTTGACACTAAACCAAATCCACGACTACTGAGCCGTATCCTAACAGACCGACAAGCAGGTTTAATGAGATCAGTGATCTCGACCTGTCTCGGAAGTGCCAATCGCTGAACTGTCAGTTGGAGTTAACAGGACGGCTATTGCGTCTCCGCTGAAGACGATTGGGTAACGTGATCAGTGGTCACACGCGAGAGTGGTCGAGCATTCAGATTTGATAATTCGGTCGTGTCGAATGTGAAGTCAGTGGAGCAGTGGTGAAGGCGGTTTTTTTAATGAAAGCGTGGCCGGAGTTCGAATCCCGGTCGTGGCCAGGATATGCACTACTGACGAGCTGTAATGAGAGCGAAACTTCAAAAGAGACTGGCTGGAGAGTGTACCTGAATGCGAAGACTTCGGTCACGCCTGAGTGCTATTCAACTTGAGAATATAGCCTTCTTCGTCTCAGACGTTAACCATGTCCGGCCGATCAAGCAACTCTTATGAATTGCATCACAATTCCATGGTCCCACTTGTCCACCCAAATGGCTTAGGCATTTGAATCTATGTTGAAACGTCAGATTCCTGAGATAACCAACATTCACCATTGAACTGGATCATGCCTTTTAAGCGTTTCATCAAAGCAGACAGGACAATTAAAAGACTAGACATTTCAACCACGTTCATTTGTTTCAGTGAACTCGGTAAATCCAACCCTTCCGATAACGGATGGTCGATTGGATTCCACTGCACAATCCTGCTTGTTCCTTCGAAATGAGCGAGCAAGCTGAATACTACTTACACAATGTGGTGGTCAGTGTTTGCGGATGATCATTTGATCATCTCTGTTGTTAGGTTACTAGCGTTGCGATGAACATACTTGTCTCTGAACTGTGCGGATTGGGGCGCAATTCCGATCAGGACAGGGATAGACACTAATGACGAGTTCCACTGGGAGCAAAACTCGAGTCCACTGTTTGGAGGCTTATCTGAACGCAGGGGCTCCTACCAAGTGTTTGTGATGTTCAACTAGAAATAGACCAATTGTGTTGACCTTCTAAAGTGCAGACTGACAGTAAAAACTTTCAGACACAAGAATGTGTGATAAATGTTTTGCACGAAGTCTACCTCGGACAGGCGAAAGAAAGAATTTGCACAATTCTCAACAAAAATTCATCGATCAATTTAAGTTAAAATCAGTTGAGCATAGATTTTGGAAGTATCCCCACGGAAAGTATTCTGTGAAAGTCTACCGACATCGTGTTCATGGCTTGTCGAAAACTATAAGGATCATCTTCACTGTTGATGAAAATAAATCATAGGTTTCCAGAACAACAAGCACTGAAGACAATCAGTTGCTTGATCAGTTATTCTGCCGTCATTAAGCTACTAATGAAAGCTCTGTTTTCTCGTGAAACTTGGTTAATGCTTGTTTTGATCATTCTTCGTAATTTGGAACCACTCGATTTCGCTTGGTCATTGAGCGGTTGATCAGTGATTAATCTTGGTAATTGGAAAATATGTGCAAGGTTCAGTCTATTTTTGTTGACAATGCTGTCTTTCTGTCAGTAGTTCCAAGATTTCCAAATAGATCCACGCTTTCAATGTTTCATCCGATCTTTCATTATGATTTCTATCAAAAATGCCGAAGCGACAGGCGGCTTAACTGGTTTATTGGTGTCAGCTGTTCAGTTCGGAAATTCCGATGTCCAACAACTGGGTCGTAAACATCAGAAAATCAAACCTACTGTAAAGTCGGATATGCCCATTCAAAAGACTTGTTGAACTGAATTGGTGAGAGTAGACCCATTTGTTCTACTCTGTTAGCCAGCATGAAAGATACGTAGTAGGTCATGTGATAACTAATCGAGTTATGCCCTAGGTGACAACGTGATTCAATCCTTATTGTGTAGTTGTTTAGCGACACGGTTCAGTGAGTTAATTCTTAAACAACTCGCCCTATTTTTATGAACAACTTGGTATTCACTAGCATTATGTCAGGCAAATGGTATCCCACTTTTGTGAGTTTCCGGTTGCTCTGTCACATTACTGGGAACATTCGAACGCTGGTATTAGCCGTCGCGTTTGTTCTACCTCTACCCTTAAAGTTTCGCGTAGCATTTTCAAGAATTTATTTCTAGACCCGGTGTTTGTTGTAAATTACACGAACACGTTATATCTGTTGTGTGTGAACATTTTCAACTATTGTTCATCAGCATATTGTTTCTGGTTAGTCTTAAGCTGAATAAGCCTTACTCGTGTTTTGATTCAGTGGTTTTCCCTAATATCATGTACTTCCTGTGTTTAAGTCACCTATAGAGTTCTAAACTCCCACGATTGTTATGTGCCTTTGCGCTGTTTAGCAGTGCCTGCAAACGCTATGCTTTGCGAATGCTATAGTGACCAATATGGACATGGTCTATCGCGTAGTCCATCATGTGGGTCCTTCTTGGTTGGAACGGAGTCAACGCCATTGATGCTGACTTCCCTCACAAACCTGGTTACTATTCCAACACACTGCGATATCTTGTTATTGGTTTCTGGCAACTGACTCTTTGTGCAAATGTCTCAGTGAACTTCACTGATAATTCTGCACATCCCTGTGTTCATTCAAACTATGCAGGTCCTACTAGCTCGAGTCTGGGCTGCACTGTCCCACTGTAGGAAGCTCATACTAACTGGGCTGCCATCCGAGTCAGGTCTGCAAACTCAATATGTGTTTTTCAAGGGCAGTTCATTTTCCATCGTGCCATTGATCCAGTGTATTCCGGCTAGTGTGTGCAGTATCCGTCTCCACTATCCACTTCAGTAAATCAATGTGATCCGCTTATTTAAGTGACTAAGAAACTACAGAACAATGTCAGCTAAACCTCTGGAAAATTGTTAAAATAACGATGAGTTAACAAGACTCACGTTTAGACAAACTAGGCTGGGAATTCTGTGGTACAATTTCGGACCACGTTGAGGTTCTTCTCACTGTTGTCCAACAAAGAGAGAAATTCGTAGACATTTTTGAACAAAGATATTGTGTTTTATCTCAGCTATGGTTCTCACCGTACGCCAATATTGCCCACAGGCTATTCTCCAACAAATAATTATTTCAATGTATACCAGAAACTACATGGAGCCAACAATGTCAATAGCTGCTGCACTCACCATAGCTTAATATGAGCAGTAATTAGGTGCTGAAAGCCCTTGGCTATTTGTTGGTGAATATTAACAACCACCGATTCGGTCGTTGGTTGATCAACCGACACAAAGGCAGTTTGTTCATGGTCTACGGCTTCTTTAGCTTGAAGCGACCAGAAAACTTTTTGATCTAAACCTAAAAAGAGAGCAAAATTCTGTCTCAAAACCTTAATTTATTCCATGTCCATACCAGTGAGAAATGCTTCCCATAAGTTCGGTGCCCATCATTATTTATCTAATTTTCTCCTCAAAGCTGTAAAGAACAGACGAGAAATTTTCAAATCAACAAAGTAATCCCACTCTGGTTTCATAACCAAAGAGAACTATTTATTTCAAGATGTGACTTCCATCCATCACTGCATTGTGCGATCAGCTATATGAAACTTTTGTGGGGCTTGGATTGTATGCACTTGAATTTTGATAACAGCAGGTTTCAGGTTGGATTTTAATCGCAAACTACAGGTGTGTTCTTACTAACTTTGAGTTTTCAGCCAGAAACAAGAGCCAGTTGTCTCTGGCTGTCAACCATCATCGTTCCTTCTACAATTCAGTTGTTGTTGTCTGTGCTGTAGACTTATTCGGAGCTACAACACCTAGTTAATTTGTTCACGTAAGTTCGCGGACAGATTCGTGGAATTGCACATCCACATGTGGACAGATCACTGTTTAAATTTTCAAGTTCAACAGGCTGAACTGGTTCAGCGCCGTAGTAACCGCAGCTAATTCCAACGTAAAATACATGTATCTTGAAAACGGAGTGTAAGGTTGATAACATAATCGTAATATTTGATTTCAAAAGACGATTACAATTAGGTGGACAATGCATACAATAGTTAAATTACGACGTGAAAACTGCGTATTATGATATTGTGCGGTTAACTCCGGAATTTGAATATATCTGTTGGATTGCATACCTTTTTCCGTTGTGAAACGCATTCCACTAGGTAAATTCTATGATTTTTTCTTCATTCGATCAACAGTGTACATAGAAATGGTACACTTCTTTCAACAATGTACGGAGCACACAGATCAACCAGCTTCAGCTGCGCCTAAGTAGTAACTACTGTTTTGCAAACTCAGCTATCTTCTGTGTTGAACCGCTTAACACTTTGCTCATATTGCCTGGTTCGCTAAGCGACATACACTAATAGTTTAAAGAAGTAGCTCGGCATCTTGCTCGTATCGAAGCTAGAAACAAAGAAACAGCTACTTGTGTTTTGCTTTTCCCAGAACTAATCAATAAAGTTTACTCTTGCCATGGCCAGTGGTGAAATTCCGACCATGCGCTCAAGGAACAATCGAGCTGACCTCGCATCAGGCAAGATCGAATTGTCCTACAACAAATGCCTAACCTTATTTAATTATGAGAACTGCCACGATTACAAGATCGCCTCTAGAAAAGACAGTAACTGCCCTGTAATCTTCAATAGAAAACCATTTGTATCTTCCAAATGTCCCTTTCACAACGTTTATCTGCGAAACATTCACCTTAGCTATGTTATACCAAGTAATCGCTGGTTGCTCTGCTCAAGCAAATTTCGATGAACAGCAGTACCAACTTTAATATGGTTGTGTATCTTGGCTAAATTCAATTATCGAGAGTGTTTTCGTAATGCTTGATTTGTATGCTTTTGTGTGATCAAGATGTTCTCTTGAGTACCACAATTCATGAATATCGATAGCCCCATTTCTTTCCACGTGTTTCATCCTATCTGAAATCTAAACAGTTTTATCTGTTCCATGTCACTGCTTCTTTTCAGCCTTATCAACCATGGTACAGTTATGAGTAACGTGCACGTAGTAGGTGAATTGAATTTACATATTCCTGCGTTCATCAGAATATGGTTCATGAAGAATAGATAGCTGAAAATCCAGTCAACTTAATCAAGTTCACTATTGACGATAACGCGAATTGCAACCGTTGAAGTCAACCTGGTAGTCCATTCATACTTGCCCCATAGGTGCAGTTTACTGTATTCAACTGTGAATTTTGATTAGTCTATCTAAACATCAGTTTGCAGCTGGCTTCTCTGTTGCACTGTCCTTGTGTTTAACTTGATTCAATGAGTGTTGAAATGTTTTCCATAAGCAGAGGATATAAACACATCGTCCGACACTTATAACCCACCAAATCAATCTCACGATTAACTAGACATTCCGTTTTGCGCTCAAATTTGGGTTATACGGTTGCTCTATATTTCATGAGAACGTCAATGTTGAAGATTTTAGACATATACGCTATTCTCAGAAGGGTTATTTTGACATGAGTGCTATATTTTCTCTCGACCTAAAGCACTCTTTCTTTTAAAGATTCAGTCGTTTGGAGCATTTTCTCTAAAAATGGTTAATGATTCCCCTTATGCAACACATGTCATGATTATTCCATAAACTCATCAGGTCTTCAAACCACCGACAGCATATTCACATGTTTTTTGCCATGACGTTACTTTCAGTGTTGAGCAGATTTTCTCTTACATACACGAGTTTTATTTGGAAAAGGGTTTACAAATGACCACGATGGTGCTTCAGTTTATTGCGTTCATGAGTTTGAAGTTTACTCGATGGGGAAGGCAACAATGATAACACATTCAACTATTCTTGACGAACAGCGTGAGTTAAGTCAAGGCAGAAAGGAGACATATAGCCTGTTGCTGACAGCTCCATTCGTGCGTATCAACTGCTAACCTAAAACCGTCACATTTTGTACAATCTAAATATAAAAATTTTGGATGAGGATCAGTTATGAAAAGTCAGGGCTTCTGTTGGGGTCGAACCAACGACAGACACAGCATGCCTCAAGGCAAGAAGCGCTTTACCAGCTGAGCAACGAAGCCACACCAGGAGCTCGGAAATTTCAAATTTGGTCTCTCTTACCGACCTCTCCCACTGTCTAATATGGACTTCACCAATCCAGGGGATTGCCTGTCCTGGCAGGATATATCAAACAATTCACGCTGGAACCCACCAACACCACTGCTGAGCACCGAAATTGCATTACTAATGACAGTACAATGGAAAGTAAACAGACGAGGCAAACAGTTTCAACGTTTCGTGCGTCAATCGTGCAATCCGTTCCATGGCGAAAGGATTAAGTGCTTCAGCGACTCCTATGGGCAAAAATTTAGTCGGTGCAAGCTGAATAACAGTTTTTCATATAAACCAAACATCACTCGCAATTTATCGCAGCTGTCGCATTCACACACAATTTTATGTCTGCCCCTTTTTAAAAGGAGCACCATACTCGAGTTCTACTCTCGTTAGAGCTCATCGGTTGTGTATACCCTTGCCATGGTCTGGTGCAGAACTCCGACCACACTTTCGTGTGGCAACCGTGTTGATCGTTGCTCCACTGACCTCATAGTAGCCACGACCGAACCATCGTCACCCACATTGTATTACCAGTGATGTTTGTTTATACAAACAAAGTAATTCTTATTACTCACGAGTAAACAAAATACCACTAAACACGTCAATGGTTCCTGTGATTTTAACTTGCGGAGAATTCTGAGCTGGCGGATCATCGATTGGAGTTAACAGGACAGTTACTGTGTTTCCACTTGAAGTGATTGGGCAAACAGCATTACTTCTGCGCGAATTTGGCTGAGCGTTCACATATCGTAATTCAGTCAACAATGTAGTGGTCAATAGGGTTGCCTGACGAAGTGTGGTCAGAATTCTAGTTTTGGCGGTGGCAAATATACGCACTATAGACGAGCTCCTACAACAGCAATCTTCAAATGTGGTGCTTCTTTTCAAAAGGAGCTGACTGAAGTGTCAGTGGAAATGGAACGCGTGCTATTAATTGAGAAGGATGTGTAATTCACGTGCTAACTGGTTTTCAACCGAGAAAGAAACTCCCTCTGGACATCGGAACTTAATTTTCATTTCGGATCAAACAACCTGACCACCTGAGTTGCATGAACGACAAATCCTCTAATCAACCAAACTTATGATCACCAGTGGCAACTTGATAGATGTGCCCACAGACTAAACCCGTGTGTTATTGCGTTGTTTTGGATCTACGGTGAGCGTAGGCGGTGAACACGAACCGGTCGAAAAGCTAACGGTACAAAAATTAGTGTCAACTGATTGAAAGTCTGCAGCCACCGGCTGAATATGTTGACAAGTGACTAACGGTAACTGCTACCAAAATAGGGCTTACTAAACGCTGAGGCTGGTGTCAGAAATGTTGAGCAAGGGGTTTGACCCCGAACGCTTTTAACACGGGCGAAATTCGATGAGCAGTATCTACGACACAACAACTGTACACAGTTGTCTCCTTCAGAAATAGTGCGCTTGAAACGAGTTTCGCCACTTTTAAGGCTCGGGCTTTTCCGGATCTATGGCTCACCTTATGTTGATGGTTGTACTGGCGAATCGTCCACTTGAAATATCGAATTGTTATTGTTTAACTGGAAATACCGCCAACAACTTCAAGTCCTCCACGTAGTTTGCATGGTGACTGATTTTCCAAAATCGAGAAGCCTACAATGTTGTGAAGCTTACAATTAAAGTTCATTCTGTCTCCGTATAATCGGGATATGTTCACCCGTTTATAACTAACCGTTAGTAATTGTGATCAAATATGGGTTTGTATTTGCATGGGTTATCTCAACTCCCCAACAGACGACTAGGGTTTGCTCCCGTTGAATAGGATTCTTAACCTAGAATAATTGTAATTCTGCGCTTCTCAGAAACAAGACTGGTCAACAATGTGTAATGCTGTCACAATAAGTGCTGGAACTGTTGTCTGCTGTGAACTGGTGCGAACCACACAATTTGACAAACGAGACAACAACAGATTTGCAATTAACGTTTAATTTCTGGTCGTTGCGAAAAATGACCTGTTGAATATGATTTTTCTGAGATCGGGAACCGAATCTGATAAACTCGACGAAAATGTTGAACCGAATATGCAGTATGCGGTCGTTCTTGAGTGGTCCGCACTGCTCATCAATGAACGTGTCATAATGACTAGCAAAAGCGTGTTTAATGTTTGTATAAAATCCGAACAACCTAATGGGATATTTCATGTATATTTCATACATATTTCACGGAATGCATGCTATAGCGGTAAGCCCTCCTGTCGCACAACACATTAAAACTGGTCCATTATATTACTTCGCAGAGTCTGCAGTTTAACGGCTAAGTAACTTACTTCACTGAAAGTCAGCAATGGCAGACAGGTCACTTTGGGTTGTCAGTGTATGTGTCAGAGTGACCCTTGAAAGTCAAAAGTGAATTGACCACCTTGAGGGACAGGTGTATCAGAATCGAATGAACAATTATAGCGATATCAATCAAGAGAACTAAGTAACACTACCTTGTAACAAGAGCGGATTTTGGTTCCTAAGTGACATAATGAAGAGACCGTATCGTGCGCGCTAATCCTTCCCTTGCCACTTCAACATTGCATAGACAATATAAGAGGAAAATCATTTTCCTTAGTCACTAAGCTGAACAAACCCAGCTTCCTTCGGTTGACCTTAATTCGAAGAAATTTTTCTTTAAAACTAAAAGAATAATCCACTTTGGCCGTTTCCGTAGTAACCTCTCAAATTAGGCAGGATAAGTTGACATTCACCTGACGGGTGTAACAGATTTATTTGATTGGCCTTATGTGTTTTTTCCACGAACGATTCATCAAACAAGACGAAGGTCAATTTCATTTCACGAAGGATTCGTATCCTACAAAATCCTCAATGGAAACGAATAGCATTCGTCGACAAAATTTGTTCCAGTTTGCACAAATCTGATATCAGCACGTATTCACGTAACTTCAAAAGAACGAGTTTTCGCTTCAGTGAGGAGGTTACCAAAGAATCGTCAGAGACCACTGTTGGAACATACATCAAGATTAGTAGGCATGCATAGACTATTGACAGTGGTGTAGAAATCAGGTTATTGTATTGCACTGTACGTGACTGTGTTGTTGGAGATGTACGGTGCTAACAGCAGTGATCTGTATATATCCAGCACCAGAAATATGTGGCTCGTCCTCTACGGAGTACGCACTCAAAGAACTAGTATGTTTCACATTTAAGCGTGTACGTCCGAAAAGTGTGCAACTATACTGTCACATTACGGTCCAGATGGTGAACAGAGATCAGGTGTGGTTTTAAAGTCGGACAAATAATTTTAGATATAAGTATGCAATAGAGATATTTATGTTACAGTCCCATAATATATGCATTTATGTACAAACAGCGCTCTTAAATCGGGTACAATGTAAGGATGAGCCGGAGACCGTCAATTTTTCCAGACAGCACCTTTCTGAGACGGACCGCTTATAGTAAAATCAGTGTTGGTCATAAACACGAGATTTATGCGAGAAAATGTTTCTGTTTGGGACCACAGCCTGAACGGGCTGTGTAATCAATCTAATCTATTGTAACACCAAAAAACGAAGTTAGTGATCTTTTACGAAGAACTATGAACAGTGAATTTAATGCACCAATGTTGTCTGCACTACGGGATATTTGAAGTGAACAGCTACGTGCCTTCTGTCATTTGCTGGTCGACAATACAGCGGACACCACTCTCCAAGACCAGGAACAGCTGAACGGTAGAATCCACAAATAACTCTTTTTAAACAAGCAATAAGATAGCCCGTTTTTGATGGAACTTGAAAGTTCGATGCTTCTAACTGATGGCTTGCATTAGCTCGTTTGAGACGTAACATCTGCGTTAGACCTGTGTGTGACAATATCAACTCTAAGGATAGAGCCTCATTTGGAAAGAATGATTGCCCGTGATAATTCTGGTGTTGAAAGTATACGCCAAAGAAGGCAACTAATGGGCAAACATGAATAAAGCTCACCAGATAGTCAGGCAGTCACCAAAGATCCACAGTTCAAAGCAAGAGGTCGGTTGGTTTCATATCGAATGAATGAAGAAGCAATCCATTTCAGTAATAAATCATTAACTAATATGTTGTATATATTGTTTAGCAACATGCTTTCCTTCTTGCTGAGGCGGAAACAGGTGGCCACAACACCATATATCTTGTTGAACTGACCATTATTTTAACAGACGTCTTTCTATCGTTCCAAGGAATATACATTGTCGACAAAAGATACTACACTTTCAAAATCATGACACTGCATACTAGGGTTTACTGGAGTGGTGTGCACAGGCTTCAGCTACATTCAAATTTCGCCAGCCGAATGTCGTCAACTAGTCCACTTTCATTCGAAAGACAAACTGAACTGCTGATACTTGCGGTGAGTGAACAAATCAATCACGTGTGTTTGAAGTGGTAGCCGCCGACTGACCCGGTTATTGCATTAATAAATCAGACCATCTTGAACTATGCACCTGGTTGTGACACTGGCATAAATCAAATGAGAGAGGTTATATGATGGGCTAATAATTTTGTGTAATGAAAAGCTAGTCTTCGTCGTTAGATTGACCACAGATTTTTGGATGCTGAAACAAAGACTTTAAAACTTAGAGCCTCAACATGAACAAAGCATGCACTTAATGAACTTATTGACCGAAACTGTGAAACGAAAAATTGCCAAAATTTTTGTGGAGTTCGCGCGAAACGTACGTCTAATGATACGCCACCAGCAAAGCGGATACTACTCTAAAAACTACTACATGAAGTGCTTACAACACACGTCATTCGTTGGAACAAATAGCTTGCTTTTTCACACATGCTACCCTGCCAACTGGTACACAGTAGATTGACCACATCGACCGCTTCATAAAATTATGAGTCGCAACTATTGTAGATACTAACACTATAAATGAACGGCCAAAGTTTAAACGCATCTCTATAAAATAGTTAAATTAAACAAAACTGGAACGTAATGAGTTGTTGAGTATCTACCAAAGAAGTTTCTGGCAGTCATTTTGCTTAAATTCAGACGTCTCTTTGACTGGCTGCTATGAATAGGTATGTACGATTGTACCTGTTTCGGAGGAAGTTTCCCGAGTTTTATCGGAAACTAATCAAAGAGCGCTAACAAAGACGAGTTTTTTGAGTTGCCCATATGTTTGTTTGCCCGGTTTCATCAACCAGACACAAACGATCCGACGGATCGCGTTGTGACATCCAGGCCGATTGTTAGCCAGAAGTTTTGTCTCACAAGTATTCGCACAGACCTGTTTTCTAGTCCGTGTGCTCAATATATGCGGACCGATCAAGATAACAAGAACCCCACAGCCAAAATACATTACGTATGAATCTTATTATCCACATATTTTATCTCAATAAAATGACCATTGTTTAAATAATGGGCACCAGTTTCGCAACAGAATCAACACATATGTTAGTATGTAAATTTAACGAATAAGTGTGGAAACTTTCTCAGAGTTTAATGAATTCTCGCAAAATTAGAACAGTATGGTGACAGGAACCAAGAAGTATCTGGAATTGATTACTGCAGATAGTGAAAACTACTCCAGGAGAGTTCATGAAATGAATG
The DNA here is from genome assembly GCA_008508345.1 of Paragonimus westermani. NCBI lineage: Eukaryota > Metazoa > Platyhelminthes > Trematoda > Plagiorchiida > Troglotrematidae > Paragonimus > Paragonimus westermani. The sequence goes on from QNGE01000441.1 coordinate 139,196, forward strand.
GTCAGTTTGATTAATTCTTTAACTCATTGGCCATCCAGCTTTCGCATCACTCTGATACATGAAAACAATATTTTCAAAGTACTTAGGGTGCCAAAAGTTAGTAACCCACGCAAATTCTCAACATGAAGCAAACGGAAAAACCCAACAGTTTCCATTCCATCAATGTAAAAGTTATTTATGGTTTGCACAATTTGACTAACAGTTGTCATTCTTCTACGGAACCAAATAATCGGCACACAGTTACGCAAAAATTAACGAATTGCGTGACAAAACAATGATGCTAATAACGAGTGTTTAGCAAATAACCATAGTCAGCAAACGTGATGAGGATACTGCCAAAGAGCAGAGACTCTTGAATTTTGGTTTATTGAAAGCAGCCAGAAAAAACGTGTTCAGATACAGTATGCGCACTATTTGCTGGGGTGCAAAACCGGTTCGAACCCAGCTCAGACTCAAATTTTGGCAATCAATTCATTTTATAATTACTTTGAATCCGCAAAGAAGTCGGGCAAGTGATGACTAGTACAAAAATCTTGCAGTTGGTTGCATTTGGCAAAACTAACGTAGGTGAACATAGCGTAGTACGCAGAACCAGAACGACACCCGACTCAACAGTTGCATCGTGGCCCCTCTAAGCATGTAGCAACGTGTTCATAATAAGGTGAGGTTTGTTGGTGGATTGCATTTGAGCCGTTTACAGACAGTTTAATAAGGTGAGAAAAAAACCAACATATTTTCCGTAAGATCTCTTCTCCTGCCACTTGATAATTACAGTGCGAATCTAACGTAATATATATGAAATTCTTTTTTGGACGATACGTCCAAGCTGTCTCATACTGAAGTGCAATTTAATAGTACAGCAGAAAAACATGGGAGTTATTGAAAAATTCGGCGGGACAGAATTACAATCAACTACAAATATTTTTAGGTTTCACAATAAGCGGGAGCTAGCTAATTACTCGTGATTTGTAATCATTATGTGATAGATTGTATATGTCAATTATTTTACCACCGCATGGGAGAGAAGTATTTAGCAATGTGTCTTGACTGACCGTTCTCGATGAGGATAAACCTAGAAAATCTGCGCCTGTTTGCACCAGACGATTCGTTGGTTTATACACATAGTTATTAGAAAGGTTTGGTTGGATTTTTACCAGGTTTTGTGGACACACCCAACAGCTATCATTTTAATGACACACGTGATGAGCGAGCATGTTTAGTCCTGTATATGTTGCTGCCAACATTTTTGTCCAGTATCACTGATTTTTGAGAAAATTAATTTGTCAGCCTTGCATATCGGACAGGAAGACGTAAAAGTTCCATTTCAAAAGTTGTTTTAGCTTCAGTAGTAGATTCACTCTATGAAGCAGTCGCGAAATATAGAACAAATTGGCCTCAAGATATTGCGTGCCACCTAGGCACCATCAGTCACTAGCTGTTTGTTGTACAGAATTGCTGACCTCCGATGCAGATGTTCGTGTGCAGAAACAAACCGACATCCAGCAACTGTGCCCTACTTGCCAGAAGCAGTAAGTTGCAGGTGTATTTATGAAAACAACACCGAAAGTAACAGCTACATAGCAAATTTATCAGAAAGATGAAACGCGGAACACAGTGAAGTCACTGACAAATATTGATTTTCGCAAACTGCTGATACCTTCTCTCAATAAGCTTATTGAAATTAGTATCTTTGCTCTGATCAAAAAGACGCCGCTTGTTTTATGTGATAAATACAGATTTAACTAGCTCTCCACGCCGCTAGTGGAAGGAGAGAATGTATATTTTTATCAAACTAATACTACCAGTCAAATAATCACATAAATATAACTGGAGTACACGCGAGCTTTCCATAATTAAGGGCCGACCGCTCTAGTCATTGGGATTCGTCTAATTCCCACCGAACTGTGCTTGGAAAATATGATACATTCCATCGTGAAGTTCATGGAAAGGGTTTATATTCAATACTCCAATAAAATGTGAACCGTAACTAAAAAGTTGGATGGCGTGAATGCACAAACTTCATAACGCGGAACAAGGCGAAATAAATGTAGATGATCCATTGCCGAATCGTCGCCGTATGAACTATATCACCGATTTCATATAATTGGTGTTGATTGATCACGTGTATTCGGTAAACGGTATGTTTTCAGCAATCTACATGATCCTGACAACTTGCACAAAAGTGGTCACGTGATTCACGTTGTTTGCAAAGATGAGTCTGCACGCACTTTGTCCTGTGAGAGTAAACATTTCCTTTTTCCGAACAACACGAGTTCAACGAAAATGAGAATAAGCGAATACGTTTTCCTTCAACAAATCTGACAACAATTAACGAAACAAAAATTAACGCCAACTTGACACGTTCATTGGAAAAAGTACACAATATCCTCTGGGAAATAAACAAAAACAGCATGTCTGTCAGGTTGATGGCATAACGCGGAAAAATCAGTTAGGGTAAGTGAAGCTTGTTTCATTATAACAGTGTTGTAACGAGTAATGTAAAGGTTAAAAGTTTGACTCGCACGTGACTGATTGTTAGGAACACCGTCTCAACTTCCAGTCAGCCAAGTTGTTTCAGTTCCAATTTGTAATTCCAGTGGAAATAGTTTTCTCAACATTGGAAGTTTGTAGGATGAATTGGGTCGGTTGGTTTGTTTGAAAAGTACCATGCATCAGTCTTGTCCACTTAACGAGTTCGAAATGGTTTGATGTGTCCTGATCACTAAAGTGGGTCTGTTGTTTTGTTGTGCCATCTTCTATGACTGCCGTTAGAGTCTCCAGAAAGTGTGAGACTGAAGGTACCTACAGTAACAGACATGAGCAATACCAGTAGTAATCCACTCTATCCACAACACAATGAGCATAATGAATAATGTGATCAATCAGGGTGGCATGAATACTAACACTTATGATAATTAGGATAATTAGTATGCGTAGTAGATAATGGCAAATGTTGTTTACATAACTACCTTACCTAGCGAGAGATATCGACAGGTCACTCTTGTTCAATGTGCGTCCGGTGCCGGTATGTTGAATCCTTCCAGGTGTGCGATACATTTAAAGGAACTCAACCAAACGAAAGCAACCATCAGTACGTAGGTAACAAAATTGCATACATATAATGCACAACCTTATAGAATGTGGACGTAAGTACACATTAGTTCACTCGGTTATGACTGCTATAGCAGTAATCCAACTACCGTGCAATCTATATAGCCCACAGAATGTACAGACACCATTGCTGAATGTTCGCAAATGGTTGTGTAAAGACGACGGAACACAGTAGTAGTGTTAATGAGGTGTTATGGACCAAAAGTAGCTGAATGCTTCTGTTTTACTGTTTTGAATTTAAAGCGCATACTTAACCATCCATAAGTGTCTGTATTACTGGATTAGGTCTCTGCTAATGTAGCGGTTGAATGACCGTACCCATTGTGGTTTAGGCAGGTTACCTTGGTCTACAGACTATAGTCGTCTCTTAAAGATTTCACTAAACGCCAAGGAGGTGGATGCGCAGCTAACGTCTTCACTTCTATGTTGTACTACTGAATTCGGTTGCCGGATTAACATGTTGATATGTTCGTGTCCTTCACAGGAGAGGCGTTTCAGGCTCAGTGGTTGGTGCCTCGTTTGCGACGTGAGTTGTTAAATGTTTCTTGTCAACTTTATCATATTTAAAAACGTTACCGAGTAGCAAGTATTCTACGAGATGGCAATGAAGCACATGCGAATTGAATGAGTTAGGAAGTAATTATTTTATATCGCACTGAACTGTTTTGCCAAAATGCAGTTTGTGCCAGATAGTTTGTCATTCTTGTGAGTAACCGTGACATTCATAGGTGAACCAACAAGACAAGGAATTAAACTATACAATGGAACATTAGTAAAACTGGTGAGTGATGGATAGATTCAGGCAAGTTCAAAAATGTGGAACAGATAAATCTGACTCATTCATACTTCGAGTAGGTCACGTGACCAATTGACGGGCTCAACGGGCTGTTGCTGCTAAGGTCCAGTTTGATAAAAAGGGAATTATTCACGCAACACCATCAAGAACGCAGTAATCGCCTATGTATAATAAGTGACCGGGTTATCGTCACACGTTTTCTTGTTACGTTGTACGCTCACATCACTACCAGATAACCGTCCGTAGTTTCCACTTGCAAATGGAGTGGAGATTTTGTGACTTTAGTAATAATCAGCTTAGTGCTGATTATCATTTGCTTTTCTAAGGAGTCAGACAAATGTACCTGATTCCGATGTGGATTTACATCCTCGGCAGTGTACATCTACATAACCGCTTTGTTGTGCGCGATTGTGTTAGTGCAGACGTGGAAAAAAACATATAATGACTTCTAATGGTAACCCTATCGGATTAATTTTACAGGTTCTCTCTAAAACCGGACCTTGAAGTAAAGCGTACTTGAAACGCTTCTAACTTGTTTGACGGACTGCTGAGTGGATTAACCTCTCTCATGGAAATTATGGACAGTCATTTCGGCGAAATTTCAAGTTTTAGTATCAATCAGCTGTTATTAGAATGGGAAACTCAGACGTTTCCTTTGTTGCGTGATTAGATTCGGTTCCTTCGTCTGATTCCGCTTTGCTGTCATGGTAAACCGAATAGCCCCTGGGGAAAAACTGCCTGATTCGCGAACTGTTTCCTTATTTCCCAAGGGACTCTTTCGTCCCTATCCGACACTGGTATCTTCGCAAAAAACGTCTTAGCCTCAAAACTGATTTACGAAAACCATTAAGTCTAAGATAAACGGTGAATCTTAACCGCGGATGAGTTGGATTCTAGAAGACATATTTCACTAGTTGAATGTAAAACGTGCTGCGAGTAATTCAGGACTGTGGCTGAAACTATGTTACGACTACAAAAGTGCGGCGTATATTAAGTGTACGTGTGGTTCCACTCACCTTGAATGTAATAATTTTTTCATGGCCAATACCAGTATAGTTCATCATTGGGTTGATGGCGTCCATACGGGTTAAATGCAAGATGTATTTGTTCAGGATCTATCTCAGTAACAACCACTTTGTCACCGAATTACTTTAGTGTTGCAATTCATTGGCTTTTGAATCAGCAAATTTGCACAGAACAGCTTAAATCTTGCAGGTGCGCCAGCTTCGAGATTTATATCAGGGTAATGTGGACTGTGAACAACGAAGCGAATTTTTCGGATTTCCTGATTTTTAATACATGACGGTAAGCGAATTGTTGATCTTCAGAGTTTACAGCGATCGGTGTGAGACATAAGTTGTGGAAAACGTGTGATCGTACTGACTGTTTGAATAAATTGTCATGAAAATTATCCGCTTGGTGGACTTGTGTATTCTATTCTACAGCAAGCAGATATTAGTCTAGTATATATTATACATTACAGGTCACGTCCAGTTAGCTCGTGTTATTGCTTTATTGGTGTCAGTGAGAACTGCCAAGATAATTATGCTTTGTCCACCCTCACAATAAGTGGTTTTGGAAAGCTGCTATGAGTATCAAAAATGCTACTCGCCCTGCCAGCCTAGAGGTCGTTGCATTAAACATTATTATTCTAGTCCACAAAGCCCCATATTTTTTTAGCAACGGTTATTACGTGGCAAAAATCACTGCACACTGACTGATTTATGGGTTTTATACAGGAATTTGTCAATTTGTTACCACAGTTACCGTTAATTTAATACGCAAGTCTCGGGCGCTATTCAACGCATTTTTATTCTGTCCAATTTAAATATTTTACGTTTGTTGCTCCATATATTTGATGGAGCTTTTCTTTTGAAGTTATGCTTTTGACGACGAACCGAGGCGGTAGCTGTTGAAATATGTGGTTAATCTGAGATCCGACTACATCGAAGTGCATCGAAGCATGTATCATCTCGATTACGGTTAATCAAAAACACGAATTATTCAAGCATTCATTTCAATCCAAAATTGTAATCAGTGCACACTGAGTGTTAATTGTGCGTTTGTGGATGTTATCTGGAATCGTGTTAATAGGATTAACGCCGTTTGTTTCAGCGTTTTGTTTCTACAGTCAAAGTTGGAGACTCACAAACATGTTTTCTAATGTGACATCCGTACACCACGCACAATTCAGATTTCCGTTCTTCCGCGGAGTTTGTGCACGGGGGGTTGGAAGGTGTTAAGTGTTACGTTCTAATTGTGCTAATTGACTTGTTCAGTCACTTGCCGAGAAAGGGCAATGAAGATACCGGATGCTGTGGTTATGTTCTGCCGCGAAGATGTTCCGTGCTTTTGACCGGTTTGGTTGAGCATTAAGCTCATGTTTCAGGTCGATGAGATTTGCAGGCATGTGCATTCTTACTTGATAGGAAACCTACAAGTCTAAATCGTTTGCTAGTCGGAAAGCACCTATTGCGTTCAGCTAGTTTTGCGACAATTCCCTCTTAGTTGATAAAGTAGCTGAAAACCCACGTGCGCATTTAATTCATTTTTAGTGGTCACAACCCGAAGTTGACGTGCTTGTGAAGTTTTTCTGAATCGTTCTTGCCGTAGCGTTCAGCCCACATTAGGCATGACCACACTTGTAGGACACATATCCTCGAGCATATCGTTCCATTGGTTGCGGTTAAAATTTCCGGCTGCTTCGAGAGGAGACAGAAACAGTTCTGTAATCGCTAACTGACTGCTCTGCAAATCTTTTTGCCTATCAGGTTGAGATGGCTGAAATTGCTCCACTTGCTGAGGAATGTTCGCAATGATGGGCGGCATTGAATTCTGGTTGACATGTGAACAAGGCTTCCGTACCATCATTAGTTACTAATAAACTATGTTATAGCAAATCACACTGCTCAGAAAGTGTATTTTGTGATTTTAACTCTAGTTAATCGTGACCATCGCGGTGACGTTACATTCACTGCAACTCGATGAGACATTCTGAACGTTGCTGACTAGAGTATGTAACTGAGCCTTTACTTAAGTATATTCAGTTTACTTCACTGTGGGTTCGAGGACCGACAGTCAGCATGTCCATTTAAGCGTAAATTGGACCAGTGTTAAACTTCGGGTCCAGTCAACCCTAATAACTAACCGCGATATCAAAATTACTGGTGCAACTGGTATCTAATGTTTCCTTTCCTTTAAAGGGACGTGGAAAGTTTAGGTAATACTGAATCAGATCATTATGTACGCGTTTCATTCAAGTTATGTCAAATCAATTTATTTTCAAGTTACCCTTGTTGCCAGATAAAAATCGGCTAAGTTTACAGCCAAATGCAGTTGCAAATTCACTACATTGTATATAAAACAACTGTTTGGAAAATATTTAAAATATAACTCCTTCGTGTGTGAGCGTATCATTTAGAAAGTACAATTCTGCATGCGTTCCTAGCTGCCAAACTATCGTTGCACATTTCAAATTCGGTCCCTGAGTAAATAGCAATGACGAAATAAACAAATATCGACATATAAGTTTTTAAGTTGCTTAGTGGTGAGCTCACTGTTCAAGTGATATTAACTATTTCGTCATTGTAAAGTGCCGCTATACCCGTTATGATCATGAATGTGAAAAGTCATGAGAAAAAACTAATTCCCGCTCAAAACAACTCACATGACTTGTCTGGACCAGTCTGCCATTATTGACCGGTCAGTTTATCAAGACGCGGCTAACAGGACCAAATCAATGTTGATGTACAAAGTGGCAAACGCGAAGTGTGTCAGTTTGAAAGGACGTTTTCCTGGGTTCAATCAATTCTTTTGATCAAACAAAATTGAATACAACTGCGGAAGTATTACTGAATGAAAGTAGAGCATAACTTTTTATTTTCATCGGCGTGAAAAAATCATCAGTGGCAAGCCGACGTTAATCAGAAGAAGGTTCTTGTCCTCCTGAGGAAGGCCACCCGAGGTGGTTGAAACGTTGAGTATTACAACTTGCTCGAAACGTTGTGTTATTCCCAATCTGTATATCAAGGTTCTTGTCTACCTAAAAATCCACTCACATCGTTCCCTGTTATTATTGAAGCAAATATGTGCACTCAGTCATGAGGCTCGTAGTGAGCAATATTGGTTGGATGAATCTTAACTGTTTCAATAAATAGGAAAGCCGAAATGAGAAGCGAGAAAGCATTTATCTAAAAAATCCTGAACAGCAAAACTTTCTCTAAATTTTTGACCTAGACATGTTCAACTGTTTGAGCCTACCACTTACGATGGTTACGGAAGAGATATTTTCAAGAGCTCGAATGATTTGGTCACATGAGAAAAGTTAAAATTGTCTTAGGTTTAGAAGAATGTTACTGAATGAGAGGCGCACTCTTACTTAATACCTGATATTAAGCTACGAAATGTCTCATTTAATTAAAGGTAGGGTAAATGCTTTGTTAACGGCGCATACAATGACAACTACACACAACTCAACTCCAGAAATATTGCATACTTCGTCAAGAGTTCGTCATAATTAACACACACGGCTGCTTCCCATTTGAAAGATTCAAGTAAACACGATAACCTTGCGAATTTTATGCCGCCCAGTATTACGAACAAGCTTGTGGAGAAGCCGGTGTTTTTGGGAAGCATCGATCTTATTGGCGTATCGCATGTACCGAAACTTTAAGTAATTTGTGATATACTTTATGCAATGCAGTCACATTTTGGTGCAGTCAAAAACGGAAAAGTTGTCAGTATAAAACAAATATTTTCTGGAAAACTTTTGTAATAATTCCATTATTTTTAGGCTGAGCTTGTTTCGCCTGACGTAGCTGAAGTAGAATATTTTTGTTCATTCATTGTTCACCTCTATGTGGTCCGGGTTATATGGGATTGGTTTCCTAGACTGAACCCCTTGGATTTGGACCACTACGTTCTTTGTTCGATCATGGTTACAGAAATCACTAACACCGGCAAACTGAGCATAACCAGGCCAGTTGGTAAACTGTGCTAAGGGGCCGACCAATTCCCTCACATATCAAAAATCAGTTGAATCCTAAAACAAGAGATTAGTGAAGAAATCGTCAGGTTACAATTTGGCTGAAAGCACATCAATGCAGGGGGTGTGAAAGATAACTTTGCAAGCGACAACCATAGCTTACTCTATATGTTTCATTTGGAGCATTACTCGTACATTGTAGTACAACTGTCATCTCAGGGGATACTTATAGACGAACTCGATGCCAACCTTTTTCATAGTTAGGATGTGACTTCATCTGTGAGCCTGAGGTTACTTAATGTTCACTTGTTTTATTGATGAGAAAGCAACGATGAATTGCTTATATGAAAGGTATAATACTATCTGTGATGGCTTTATTTATAGAGTAACTGGAATGAATGAATTTCACAAGTGGAGCGTTAGACGAAATTACGTTTTTGCGTTAATGTGCTCATCTGTGATTTTTTGAATACTTTCCTAGAGTTTTATATCTTGTGGTTCAGGTTTAAATCGCGAGGAAAACAGAGAAGGGTGCTTCACACTTTGTAGTTCACTGAAACTGTCGTTGATTGATTTAGTTTATTTTTATATAGGTCAGAAAAATTGTGTCTTCCCTTCTCGAATGAAACTGACGAAAACCTGACTGAGAGAAGATTTCGACCGGAAGTTTTCATGCACACTCAATTCATTTCAGTTGTGCATTTCAGACGATCACACTGGTTTATTTTTACGTATGATTTCTACAACTGTTTTGCTAATTATTGGTTGATTGGCTTACACTGGTCGGTCTGCTATGCAGCATAATTACTTTTAAAAAATGTTGCAGTTAACAATGTACACAACGCAAAATAACCCACGGATTTCCCTAATTAACTTTGATGAGAATGAGCTCCAATTGATTGAACACTTTTTAGTATTTACATTTTTATTGCGAAATCTATAGCAGCTAGTTAATCAATTTACTGTCGGCCACCTTTTGCTCCGCTGGGCATCACAAGTTGTCAGAGCTAATCGTAATTCCTTGGCTTGATTTGCGTCTGGACTACGTACTGATCAGAACAAGCCAATGAAGTAAACGATTTACATGATGGGAACTACTTCTGATTTTTCATTGTTGTGAATGTCAGGGATGCTTCGTCTGTGAACCAAAATGAGAGATAACACCGATTACTACTGTGTTAGATTCATTGGTTTACAAGCGGTCTAACAGAGAAGGTACAGAGTTTCGGTTGCATCTGATTCTAAAACTGGAATATCTTACGATTTAATGACGTGTTGCGACAACCACATCCTATAACTTTCAGTCTCGTCATACTGAGTTAACTGAATAGTCCCGCGATTGAGACATATTACTGGGTATTTTAAGGCAGCAACTGTTAGTATAACCCGAAACCGGCTTTAGTTATGTCACAATGTGAAGCCTGTGTGTGTTAAGAAAGTTTCTCAGTCAAAGGTCATTCTTATTCACCAGACTGTTGCTGAAGTTCGTACATTTAGACAGTACCAACGTAGGTACGTCATTCTTCATTTGTGAATGGCATCAGTGTCTTGTTATCCTACTAACCGATTTACGGCTATCAAATGTGCTCAGTAAAAAGATTCATCCTTTTTTGTCTCTCCAAAGTTGTATAGAGTAAGTTTGCAGTATGTGCATTCTGACATAAATGAACTGTAAATGTTTCGATAGCTTACTACATGAGAATGTGCTTTCCGTTCACTAAGTTGGAAGCTTTCGATGACACGACAGTTCTGAGAGATACAGTTCACAAATGTTATATATTACTACAATGAAAGAACACGATAGCAAAATAACTTGACTACATGACTGTGGGTTGCTCTATATATCATGCAATTCAATTGAGAAAAATTTATAATGTTGTTGTATTGTTTCTGTTGACAAAATTACAACAGGATTTATTCGTGTGTTGTTCGTAGACAATGCTTTGTTTAAAATTGCACAACAAACCACCAAATTGGTGAAATCGGTTGCACGCAAAGAGATTACAGTAAACTCTATGACGTGGCACCCCGTCAGATGAAGCAGATGGCTTATCAAAGTAATGAATTAAAAGCCGTTTCATATGCGATTGTTATTTACTTATCCGGTAAATGGAACGATTGGTAGGTGCTTATTGTAGTGGAACTCTTAACCGTGATAGCTTGAGTACGCACTAACAAATCCAGCCGTAGCCCTGACTTTTCACAGTTGGGTCTCATCTAAATTCATAAATCTGTCACACTACTTGTTAGTAATACAATTTCTATACTCAGCAGTGGCGTCGGTGGATTCCAACGTGAACTGTTTGAGAAATCCTGCCGGGGCAGTCGATCACCTGAATCATTTGGTGGATTCCATATTAGACAGTGGGACGAGTGGGTAACAGAGTCCAAATGTGAAATTTCC
>QNGE01000441.1:152813-288219 GCA_008508345.1 Paragonimus westermani
GTTCCAATTGGCTCAGTGCGCAGATGGTGACTACGCGTGTGCGTGCGCTCGGGTATGGAAGAGAGCTGCCGGGCCGGTGAACGGCATATGCAGGTTGGGGCAATGAGCGTCACTTAGACTAGTCAGGTTGTCAAGTGATAGGACGCGTGAGAGGGCGAGACGAGGGCTACATCATCTTCAATAAATAAGTGAAGCAATTGGACTAAGATAGACATCTAAAAGAAACTTAATAATCTGCTGTAAAACGCCCTTAAGACAGAGATTTTTAGGAGGGAATGTTCTACTGTGATAAAGAAGACGTCCATTCTGGAAAATCCTTTCTAACATTCTTCTCGTTCACTAAAGCGCATATTTTTATACAGAAGGTCAGTGCGATATTTGGGGATTTGTTCACTTAAACGACTTATTGGTGGGAACAGAAGCTATTCAGAACTCTCAGTGTAATGGAACTTTGCAAATTGCTATCTTAAAAAACAACTATCCATCTTCAACTCATGTTTCAAAATATGCTTCGCTGTTTCATAGGGAGTAATCAGATGACATAGAAGGTTGAGGATAGCAAGTTACCAGATTCCGGCTTCTGTAATTATTAGCATTATACACTGATGCCCTTATTGTCAGCTCGCTTTAAACTTAGAGGTCCCGGTCAATTTAATTTGTACGGATTTGGTTGAGAGAACTCACGGTACATTTTACCACTGATTTCAATTTGTTGAAGTTGAGAAGTAAATTCGCATTAGCAAAATAAACGCCAAACTTTTCCGCACCATTCTCCTTTCACTGATCATAAGGAGTTGCACAGTACGATACATGGTGGAATTCAACGATAATTAGAGATCTGAATCACATTATAGTGAAACAAAGGACAACCTAACAATGTTGTGAAACTATTCACAATAGCTGTTCACACTCAATTCTACAATAACTGATATAATCTGGGTTGGAAAGCTTTTCCGTTGGGTGACAGAGAAGTTTCATTGAATCCGATTAATCTCTCGTGTCAAAGTAGCTATTGCTATCGAAAGATTAGGTTGTTAACTACCAAGTAGGTGGAGAAAACAAAGAACCAATCAATCGAAAAAGATGAGAGTTAAGATGCATGCAGCAGAAACAATTGGAGAAAGAATAGTCGAGTATAAAGATTAACAAGAGAGACAGACCCTACAAGTGATGAACAACTTATAGACTAATGAGTCCAGCCAAGAAGATTTTAAAATACAATTAAAAGCCTACGGTGACAACTCATCTGCTTCACACACTGACTGGGATAACATCCAAACTCACATCAACACCGTTTCTTTGGAAGGAAGATTAAAAAAGTTTGTCCAACTACTCACGTAGATTTCTATGAGGGAAAATGTTACCTTCGCGGTCTACGCAAGAACATTCGAAAATGAACGTAAATTTATAATTCAGGATCCGACGGAACATTCTCAGTCTAATAAATTTTATTCTGGTGCTCCGTATTATTCCACAGAACATGTTATGTAATCTAATAAGTCCTCGTGACCAACGTAATATACCTTCGTCGAAAAGCTACACAATATAACACGTTCGAGAGAAGTGCACATTAGTCTTTTTTTGCTCTCATACAGTTAGGTTTTCACTTCTGACTGTTTGACAATTTGCCACATAGCTAGTACTAGAGAATAGTTGTAGAGCTACAATTTTCCGTCCAATCTCTGCTCGGCGACAGGCTACCAGTTGAGTCTACATAAGACTGCTAACCTGATCATTCGGTCAACATCCCTGGTTGTATTATTGCCTCTAAGGTTTCACATAACCAGATGTCACTCTCATCAGAGCGCTGTATTTTCAAACTCACTAGGAACCTCAAACAAACTCTACCTTATTGAATTCATTGTAGCGTTTTTGTGCACGTGGTGCCCTAGCCTCCTTTTAATTGTCCGATGTAGCCTTCTAAGTTCTACCCGAATATTTACTGGCTACCTTAGAAAAACATTCATTACACAGATCAAGATGGCAAATCTTACCAGTTGCCTGCTTCATTGGAAGCAAGTACTCAGGGTAAATACTTCCATTCTCAACCAACGACACTATGGACAAGCAAGTAATTGCATAGTGTGTACAAACGATGACAACAAATTCTCCAAGACATGATAAAATCTTCTGTTACTGTCATGTCTGCTGTTGTTACACACTCTTGACCGACCTTCAAATTAAAAGAAGCTATTCAACAAAAGAAACATTTTTTCACTTCTTCTCTGTCCAGAATGAGGACAAGGCGCATAATACCGGACAGGCGACCAGTGAACCAAGCTTTCAAGCTACGTCTTCCAATGGGAAGCCAATCGAGTGTAAATGAGGTCGGTAAGCCCGCGGAATGCTCGGTTGATTTAATTAGGATGTCGGATAGAAGAAAATACCGAACTTTCTCGACTGCAACTACCGGCGAAATACGGTGCACAACATCCTAAATACACCAAACATACATTGACAGTTGACAGTTACAACCTTTCGCATTCCTTTTAATCAGGCTTTCTAGGATTCTTAGTCTGAGAGCGATTTCCGAACAAAGCTAGAGTCGCGTGACCAAAGACTCCATTATTTCTCAAAATATTAATGCAGAATTCTAATGACTGTGAGATCCAAGTCATGATGAACTTCAACCAAGCAATTTAGGTTTAACTCATTAGCCTTCATGGTTCAAGGTCGTGCTGAAGATGACGTTGGTGATGAGGATTGTCATAATGATCGAGGGAAGTAGCAGATTAAAGATATTAGTGAGAATAATGAGAGCCACTAGATACCTGAAAAGATCGCAGCAAACAGACTGGTCTCCGAGGATTACACCCTAACTGGTTAGCAGTGATGAGCACAGTGGGCTTAGTGTCTTCACAAACTGCATTCAACTACAAAATTAAGAGGGGTCAGCCGAATCTGTATGGCTTCAGTAATAGCCAATGCATAGCGGTAGTCTCTATAAATGAATTTCTTGCACCTGGTAGATCAGTTGGTATTACTTAGATGTATTGTCATATTCCTGCTGCAAGCAATGTAGTCACCATTTAGTATGAATGTGAAATTCGTGAACATTAACTGCATTTTTTAGTGACGCTGATAGTAGTAGAACGGTCAAAAATGATGCGAACAAGCCTAATTGGCCCTGCACGATCGCCGCTTGACTGCTTTCAATTCACTTTTTAAGATCTGCGTTCTAATAGTATTGCTCCGTTTTTGAGATTCAAGTAACATGACTGATATCGATAGAATACCTTGTTCAGTTTTTAGTAATTTTAATTTTGGAGGTATGTGTAGAAAGTTGTTTACTTGGATCGTCGATTAATCGATGCATATGCAGAACACATGCATTCCTTGGAGTCTAAACACGTTCTTATAACTACAGCTGTGTGTACTCTCGCTGAACTACGGTAGCGTTCCGTGGTTTTCTTGAAATCATTACAACTGTATGCTGTTTGAATCACTTCAAAGTCAATTTTATAGGCTAATGGGTTCACTCTAGTTAGATCGGTGAAGTTATGGTTCCAGAAAATTTCACTTTAACCCACGTGAAACGGAACAGGTTGCTGGCTAGACGGCATCGTAGCCGTTACGGAATGTCCACATACTATGCAAGTTAGTGCCGCCAGTCTAAGATAGTGCAATCAATGCTAGCTTGTTCTCGTTCCCTTTCTTCGCTAAACCTCAGTACCCAACTAATATAGCCGAACTAAATAGTGAGAAGTCAGGTGATTTTGTTCGAAACGTTAGTGCTTTCCTCAAAACCGGCCTGCTTTGTTAGTGCTAACCATAATTACACTAATAAAGAGTAACTAACACGGATCACATGATTTCCGTCGTCATCTGCTGCTATTCATAAACCGCATCGAATATCCATTACTCAGCTTTTTTATCACGTAGGAATCACTGGTTAATTGGAGAAATGTACCGAACTCGAGCAAAGAAAGTGTTAGCTAATACCTTCTGAAGTGTCATTTGCTTGAAGTTCAAAAACAAGGACTTATGCAGTGTTTGTTTTCGTTAACGTGAACCACACTTGTTTTCTGACCGATCGTCTCTTCAACAGATGCATATAACTACAAAGAGTGATTCCGTTTTGTGCTAACAAACATCAGATAGTTCATGCTGAAATGACAGATTTCATTACCTTCGATATGCTTGCAACCGTTTTTTGGCGATTACACGGGTACGAGGTCAGTTCACTTATGATTGCTTTGTTAATCATTTTTTAGGGCATTATGATAAGTAACGTAACTATATCACCGAGCCCTTGGTTAGTGAACTCTGTAAATGTTCCATCTACTAGTCGATAAGAAAAAAAATTGAGCAGAAAACAAATGTCCTCCTGTTTAGTAACAGGATCTGTTCCAGCAGATCCGCTTTATACAGCAAATTATTTGTTGGTTTGGTTTTATGAAGAATTCTGATCAAACCAAATAAATCTGTCAAGTTTTTATGTGTCAAGTTTCCGTTCTAACAGATTTGGAGTCAGAATCAACGGATTCAGAGCACGGTGTCTGTGCTATTCAAGAGTCCTCGTTAGTACCAACCGATTTGCTTTTAACAGCGAACTAGTGATATGCTAAATTCATCCGCCACAGTTACTCTACTCTTTGGTCCCAGTTCCAAACCATTCAAATTAAAGAGACACTTTGATAATTCTTCATTGAAGTTTGTTAACCTTACTGCGAATCTTCCACTCGTATTTTGAGCATCAGACTTCATTACTTTGAAGTTGTAAACCGTTATACACGAAGTGAACATATGTGCAGTGTATGGATAGATAATGTATTATGTTATGGACATGCAAGTTAGGCCCTGGACTATTAAATCATGCAAATTATACTGCAAACGAATTACCTAGCGATATTTTGCAGTTCACCCTCACTGAAATAACAGCTTGCTTAGATGATCGCTTATATGACATTAGAACAAATTTATTAATCCACCCAACTGTGAATCTGCGAAATGGGAGTAAAACTTCTATTAATTTCTGCCTGTTCAGAGTAAGCCTAACGCGCTGGTGTCTCATTTTAGCCACCAAGCAGTGATGGTCAATTCTTTAGTTCGCAGAGGAATGATGAGCTAACATTCCTGTTATCCTACAATATGTGATTTCAAATAGTTTGTCTGTTCATGTTAATCACAAAAGGAATTTCTGAACGAAACTTCATCTTGCCATTGTATGAGAGAAGGTCATTCTGAGTGCGCTAGTCAGTGGAAGCCATCTTGGATGTGTACAATCATGAGTTGTACAAGCGTACTACTTGTGTGGCAACAGGCACCCACCATTTACTGGGCTTTACTGATTTCCCTCTTCTGAGAGTGATGTTCATGGTGATGTGACACAATCACGGATGCTTGGATTAGCAACTTGAAATTGACAGTAAACTTGTATACAGAACAAACTGTACTAACAGAAAGGCCAGGCTGTTGGAGAGTGAAGCCAACAAACAAAATCTGACTCTATAAATCGGTCGTGTGTATATCGTCAAGCTTTACATATGAAATAGAATTTAGTAAAATGCTTCAAACCTCAATATGTTTTGATCAGTGATCTAATATGTTCTCTTTTGTTCTGATGGTGTTTGCCTAGATTGATTACATCATGCTCATCAAGCGAAAATTGAAATTCTTCTGAATTCATTCATTTTTCGCTATTTTTGCTTGATGAAATTAGTTTTGCTACCTGAAGTAACAGATTTCGGGACCTACTGTCGGTAGCGTTCAAATCGGAGCTTTTAATTGGCAAAAGCAAGTCTGTTAATTTCTACTCATCGAAGTAATTTTTCAACCTACGTACGCCTCATGCAAGTCTAAGATACGCCCTATTTGCACTCATTCTTTTTGGTACAATGTTGGTGCGAAGTCGAGATCTTAAATTTGTTTCTGTTTTGTTGTGTGAATTACGTTGAATTAGGTTTGCAATTAAAACTGCGTACCTTTAAAAGTTAACCAAGATATTCTTGGTCACTTTTATCTAATATTGTACACACTTAACTATTATGCTTTAGGTAATGTGAAAAAGCTGTACAGAAGTAAACGTTTTGAGAAAACACTGAGTCCAAGTATAGACCCAAAGTTCAACTTTTTAAGTAGTACGGTGCTAACGTTTGAAGTAGCTCCAAGGCCCAACAGTCTAAGAACTTGACCACTAGCTGTGAGACATTGAGAACATTGTACGAAACAAGTTGCCTTCATAATTGCCAGGCACACCGCATAAACGACGTTATTCAAAAGCACCCCTTCAATTTCAGTAAAACGTTTATACACAACTCTATCCGGTGGGCCGAACTATGCATCGCATGTATGCCTTCCCGCTGGATAGTCACATAACACATGCCTACATGAGCTGAAAAGTGTAACAATTTAGTTACAATTGTTAACAACACAATATACTTGTAAATTCTTATTTGACCTGTCATTATTCACCCGAAAACACGAACCATAGGATTAAACCATCAAGTGTCCAAGCGGCCGTATTGTCACAAATTCTCTAAGGGCAGCGACTGCTTCATTGACTAATATCACCAGATATCACCTAGTATAACTTAGCGATAACTCTGCCATAACGTACGCGGTAACCATCTCCGTTTTCACAGTATTTGGGGATATGTAGTTTTATATCATTAACCACGGTATCCCTAACTCTTTCTTTAAGGAGAACCACTGTTTCCTGTCACATCACTGTTAAGACTCAAGCTACAGCGCCACCTGCCAAGACGCGATGAAATTTAAAAATGTACACACATGTGTACAGGCCACAATAAAGACCCCTAGCATTACCGGTGAAACAAACTTGACACCCGGACTTTAGAGGCTTGTGTGCCGACTGTTCTGAGTAATGGATTGATGAGTAGTCTAGCAGATTTATGATTTTAGATGAAACCCGAATATGAAAAGTGAGGACTTTTGCTGGATTCAAACCACCGACAGACACAGTATGCCTGAACGCTACAAACCCTCTACCGGTTGAGCGACGAAGCTCGGAATTTTCACATTTGGACTGATAAGTAAGGATACTTTATGTGCAGTGTAAATCTGAAAGGTAAATGCTTTACATCTTTTGCTGAATATTTGAGGTTTTTCCGTTAAATGATAGACCTGTACAAACAGACAGAATATTAATTTTTTTGTGGAAGCAAGGAAACGACTAGCTACCTTGAAATATATAACAACAGAACAATAATATTTCATACACAATAGCAAGTGTCAGTTTTTCTCACATTCGGAAATGTTCTTTGTGATATTAAACTGTGAGCGGTGTACATCTGTGATAGCTAGATTTAACGTTGCTACTCTGATCGATCCGACAAGGAGGAGAACAACTTGATTTACCACGACGCATGACTGAAAACTTTTGAAAGGCGTTGATTGTTAATAAATGTTGACAGATGACAACCGTGGACATTACTCGTGAAAGCAAAATGAAGAACACTCTGGATTTCGATTTCAAGTTGTTTTGAAACATTGTTTGCCTTATCGGAGTGTTTAGTGTGGTTGGAAACTGAAACCGCTCAACTTAAAATCAACACGAACAATATGGTGACAAAGGAAATATGAGATATAAAAATAGTTTGGCAAACCTACATTGGAAGATACTTCCGTATGTACAGTGAAAATATAGCCCTTTATATTTATTTGTAAAATATCGTGTTACGAGAATATTCAGCTGATGAACAGCATCACAATTCAGCTTGAATTTCAACAGATACTCATCATTTGTCTGGAAAAACTCATGAATTAAACGTCATAAGCTGTAGAATCACTATCTTATTCTCCTGATTGCCTGTTGAAAGGTAATAAACTAAGATATTAAAAAAGCATCCACAGCGCTTCGGTTGCTATCGCCATACAACTATGCGGAGAACCCAAGTAATTAAAGTCAAATATTTTGACGGTCTTCACAGGCTATGTGGTGTTTGTGAACATTGAGTCCTATTCTTTACACAGCAGATGCAACGCATTTTCTGCATCTAAAATTATTTTAACTTTGAAACAAACCCAACTGCGGAAGGTCGGGTCTCCGGCTAGATTCGAACTAGCGCCAGAGGATGCATGCACAAACGTAGAAAGCACTGTACCACCTGAGCTACGAAGCCATGGAAGGAGCTCAAAAATTTCATTTATAGGCTCTGTTACGCAACAGTTTCCCTGTGTTACATAAAACTACTTGGCTTCTAAGATGGCTTCGTAGTTCAGCTATTAATGCGCTTACCGCGCTTAGGTGAGATATTTCTGTCGCTGGTCCGAATCCAGCCGACGCCCTGAATTTTCACAGTTGAGTCTCATCTCAAACCATAATTCTGCCGAAGTACTTGCGAGTAATACGGCTTCTATGCTCAGCAGTGATTTCGGTGATTTTCAGCATGAACTGTTCGAGAAATTCCGCCGGGGCAGTTGATCCCCTGATTCATTTGGTGGATTCCCTATGAGCCAGTGTGACGGGTGGGCAACCAAGTCCAAATGTGAAATTTCCGAGCTCCTGTTGTGGCTTAGTAGCTTAACTGTCAGAGCGCCTGCAACGTTGAGACCTTCTGTGTTCGTTGTCGTTTGGAATTCAGCCGAGGCCTTGTTTATTCATAGTTGGGTCTCCTCTGATTTGTGAGACCCCTCAAACTACTCGCTAGTAATACTCTACCTTCGGCAAGCTGCTTTATAAATTTGCTAAAACTAACTCACAACTTCTGCTAAAACGTTTGTTCACAAATAAATATACAGAGACTGTTTCTGTCGATTTTCATGACCATGAAAATTTCAACAAATTCTTGCACTTAACTTTGCTGCGGAACTTCTATTCGACAATATCCTGGTTTGCACCCACCTTTACTTAAGGGAAAAGTATTCTGTATGCTGTGCTCCCAACAAATACTCCACATATTGTACACTTCAAGTCCGGCTTAACGGGAGGTTGTAGTTACAATCTGTAATACATTTTACACAATGATGCTGTTTTCCGCCATCGGACGTTCCGGCTGTTTTTAATCAGTAGGGCGTGTATTGTCAACAGTCTCTGATTCAAGAGAACATACCTCAGTGTCAATAAATTTATTTGAGAAATTATATGATTGAGGTTGATTTATAAGTTTCTGCATGAATAGTCAATCTTTAGCAAGTCATGTTATCAGGAGCAAACGAGTTTAATTCAGAAAAAATGAGGGACGAACAATTTCCACCGTAAAATTCAACAGTTGTTTTTCTCTGTTTGTGTTAAAGTTTCACAAAACCCTGTTCATTGCATCTGCTATTCAGTTGTAAAACTGTTGAGGTCCTTACCGTGAACAGAACGCAGTCTGTGTTGTTAATTACACACTTTTAATACCATTCGCTGAGAGTTTCATAAGTCTGGGAAAAGTTTTTGAAAGACTGAATGTTAAATAATCAAGTTCTATGAATCGAACTAGCGATTTATGTTTATCTTCCGCCACGTGTAACCAAGTGATTCGCATTTCCGAATTCATGAAGGTTGAAATGATTTTTTGTCAGTCGATTTTCAAGCTGTTCAAAGACGGAATATCAGGAAGATGTCTTTATAATTTGCATACGTTCCAAGATATCTTTCCAAACTTCCTTACAACATAAGTATTACATTCCCTATAATATACCCAACCAGTTTCCAGCTTTATTTCCACAAGTGATAACTACGCAGATGTAATTGGTTGTCACATTATTTTGTTGGGGTTTTAGAAGATCCGTTTGAATCCGTTTTACTTAACATCTTCTCTTCAGAGGTGTTTCACGTGTATTTCGTTATGTTTCATGTTTTAATATACGGCTGGAGCTTAAATTCTGGGATAGTTCGCCACAAGGTTGAATTATTAGAACTCATTTTGTCAATGCACGATAGTGTGTATCTGATAATTTTTATTAATTGCCTTGCTCCTAAATTCACTGGCGTCGACGAATTATACTAAATATTTCCATTTGTCAGCCGGTAAACGCAATTCAGCTGAACACCAGAGCACGTTGAGATTTTCACAAAACTTTTTGGAAAAACTGACGATCACATTTGGCATACTTTTTCACTCAGCAAGCAAAAATGGCACAGTTATCAGCAGTTCAGCACAATTTAAAACACAAGCACGCGACTTAGAAATACAGTGGAAAACTCATATGAAAGCGTCGTGGGAATTCGAAACAACACACATTTCCTCAGCTGTTTGAATGTCTCAAAGAAGGACGGAAATAATCATCTTCTTGTAATTCAGAGCAATACGTGGTCCACCACTACCGTGTACAATTAGGCGCGACATACCACACCAATTTTCACAATAACACAATTATACAATTAATGTTGGCAGTTAACTGTAGACGAAACTGAACCTCCCTACTACAGGTTTCACACAACTATGCTGTTTTACTCATCATTACTGTATCGGTCAAGTACACGCTGAATCGCTCACTAAATGATCACAAGTACGGTGTTTAATTCTACATCCAAAGCAGAGTACTAAGCAACTGTCACACATATATACAGAGCATCGCACTACATAATTCAAGTCATTTTTGAGCAGTCCCATTGAATCTGCCAAATGTTTAACCTCGCAAGACCTGACATTTCAACCGAGTTAATTGAGCGAACCAGGGATGAAATAACTCAGTGTATACATAATTACTTACGCCTTGCTATACAATCTATGCAAAATTTATCCCAGCTTGCCTTCCGTGAAACAATTGTCATGATCTTCTTCCAACTCTTTATATTGTCTTTTACTGGACTAAGCTGTTTTGTAACCGTGTATTATCAACTGGGTGAGAGATGTAATCATACCTAATGCACTGCAAAGTGTGTTTCACATTGCATTAGTTCATTTTTGAGACAACATCGCCTGAATTGGAGAATCAATCTTTCAGTTTGAATTTTGTCACGTCGAGGTTACGTCCTATACGTTTATAAGTCAGCCAGTCCCGATTAAGAAACCATATGGTGCTAACGAGTTCACGCCTTCCTTTATATACTTCGTAGGAAACTGCTTCAGAATCTAAGAGACCCTGTCATCCACAAGCGGACGGCTCACTAGTTTCAAGCTCAGTCGAAACAACCCCAACGGACACCACTTTAACGAAGGTCTCCACGTCTCCTCAATGTCCACGTTCACCATCTCATTTTGAAGAATTTATTCGGGAAGACTGTTGTAGGAATTCCACAGTAGCCGGCCTTCCGGATTTGCTGTCTGTCTCGCCCGGATCTTCTGGTCAAGAATCCGGTTCCGGTTCATTTAAAAAAGGAAAAATGTGAGAGCAAATTTTTATCGAAGGTTTTTATGTGGTTGCCATGCATGCCCCAATTTTTATTTGGTAAAAAATTGTGGGTCTGCCCGGAAGACATGACACTGATTATTCGTTTACTGACAAAGAAGAAAGTAAGCTTGTAGCCTAATTTGTTTCGTATTTGACAAACATTTTCTATGCATGCGTTCCTGTTTCACACTTACGACGTACTCGGTTAGTTCACTAGTAACGGGTGGCACCAGCTTGCAAGTAACGAAGAGGTTAGGAAGCGGGTGTTTGGTGGTGATTTCCAAACGAGTTCTTTTGTTCAATCCCTACGTTTGCACAGGCTTAGATTGTTAGGTCACGTATTAAGGATGCCAGCTAGTCGTCTTCCACACCGATCACTGTTCGCTGACGCTGCGACCGACTGGTGTAAAGTGCGAGGTGGTCAGATAATGACTTGGCGTATGGAACTGAAGTCGTTCACCAAGGGTTGGCCACTGTAGATCGAGCTCGCCTCACTGGCTGGACCGCCGCGACTCACAGAGTCGGTGGTTGGAGACTCTGGGTGAGATGGCGGCTAATCGAGCTCAGTGGCGTGAATGTTGTCGTTGTTTGTCCGAGTTGTCTTTGAAGTGAGTGCATTTAATGACGCAGGGCATTGAAAGCCGCAAGGAAGCTGTCTCGCTGATGACACCTTACTCTCACTTGCAGCTCGGTTGTTTGTTTGCAAGGCATAAGCACCTTGATTTTGAATGTTTGAATCTGGACGTAATCATTTTCAGTAGTTAGGTCCCTTCCCGTCCCCTTCTTTCTTCCTTCCCTGTTCCTATATATGGTTTGCTTTTTCTTCATGGTTGTATGGCAGTTAAGCATTAGTGCGAACCACTGATGTATTGCTGTCTATGCTGATGAGGATGAGGATGTAGAATAAAACCATTTTAAACTTAAAGGTAAACCCCGGTATCGTTTGGGTCCCGTGAACAAACGTTTTGTCGCCCCTGACATGTTTGACGTACGTTGCCAGCATGACTGTTTACAAATTAGTTTAATTCAAAATCAACTGTATGGAATTAACCAGTTGAACTTTTGAGAGTTCACTGATGTCCTACTGAGTGACTTTGTAGCAGGTATTGAGAGATGGTTCGTTCTTGACAGATGTCCATGTGATCCCTTGCCCAACACCCTTGACTAAATCCAATTAGGCAAGTGTCTTCGAACGGGTTCTCTATGGTCACGAGTTCATCTACATCGAAACGACCAATCAAACACCAGTTGCTCGTGGAACTCGAGCGAGGAAGTAACATCAGTTAATTAATACGTATCTTCCAGAAAGCCACCTAATTGGAGTGATGACCTTAATTCCTACAAACGTGGCGTAAATCATCCACATGCACTGTGCAGTGGAAAGTCAGGTGAGTCGACGACATAAGAGAACTGTTGATTTCGTTTTATAACTAACTTAGGTGTGAGAATATCAGACTGATATAGCGATCGAACCAACTGATAAACGTTGAAATAATTTTCAAAGTGGTTAGGTACAAATGAATGTTTGCAGTTGAGTTGAACAAAGCAAGTATAGAGGAATTCGATCTGGAAGATTTCCCTGTCAGCCAGAACATTCCACTATCCAGTAAAGAATGAACTCATCAACCGTCCACGGTTGATCTTAATACAATAGTATAACTGGTTTAAAATCTCGAAAAATAGATAAACGTATTTGACCGAGTACCTGAGTCTCACAGATGAGTATTGGTCAGCTGTCCATTATAAATGGAACGAGACTAAAATACCTGAAGCACAAAGTCTGCTTTGAAATTCAAACGAAAATATTATTTACAACAGCAGACTACTTGAGTAAAAAACTACACGTTTCTTCTCGGTGGCAGAAACCAAAGTGAAGACCAGGTATCTGTATAAATTTCGAATTGCAGTTTGAAAAATTCCCGTACTTTTTGTGTTCAGCGTTTGACAACCACAAGTAGATACTCTGAGACCCCTTTAGTATCAAAATTCAGAACTGCAGTCATCGTGACACTTCGGAAAAGTCACTCAATAGAAAGAATATAAGGTTTATCATTCATAAAACTACGTGGATTGTATAGTTGTTTCCAGAGCATTTTATGGCTACTTGAAATAATCGTCACTTGAATTGAGAATAACAAGAGTAAGCAATTTCGTTTCTGATAATACCATATTCAGAAGTGAAGGCAGGCCACCCGCTAATACACGCAAGTGCTATATTGGCTAGTGCATCAGTGACACGACAGATCGACGGTTGAATGTAATATGTCGAACGTGCCTAGATTATAAAGCAGCCTTTGACTAACCATAAAGCTGAGGACATCACTGCGGTTCAAAAACCTACGTAAATACATCCGCACATTTTGTTAATCAGAGAGAAGGTGAGGAATACACCTTTGAAGGACCCTATCCAAAGCCAGTGATTCAACAACCTGAACTACATATCGGTGAGAGGCTTGCTTAGCCGAAGATTGCAGTGAATAAGACGTGCTCTCTGATTCCGATGAATTCTGTTTTCCTTGCTTTCGTTCGAAGGCACATCCGGTTTTTGACTAATACCAAGAGATGTTCTTGGGCATGAATGTACTAATCTTTACTTCACCTGGCGACACATATCGGAGCATCGACACTAGTTTTCTCAGCCAAAGGTCTAAAGCTTGTTCCTGACTCTGTTGTTAGACACGCTGTTGAAAGGTGTCTTAGCCGCAGAGAAGTATCACTAACGTGTCATATTGCTGAAGCCATATGCCCAGCCTGAATGCTGTATGAGCATTTATAAGCAGCTTTGTTTAACTTTTTCCGCATCAAGTGACGTTCTACATCAGTCTCCAGTATCCTCCCTTCCTTTGAAAGTTTGTGATGGGAGATATTCTACGCGGAGCACTCGGCGTTTCTGAAATCCTGAAGTGTAGTCCGCATCATGACAGTTAACTGAAGGATGATGAGCGCGTAGACGACCATTCTGCCTAATTCTACAGAGGACAAGTAGACCATATCCAGATAGGTTAAGGATGTGACTGATTTGATTAGTGTGAATTTCAAGCTTCGACATCTGATGTCCAGCGAGCATTCCGTTGGTGACTGTCGATCTCTTCATCTATCCGGCTAGCAGTGTTCCGTCAGGTTGTATTATTTCGGACCAGTTGACCACGAGGGTGTCGAAAGCACATAGTACATCCAGCAAACACCGATACTTACCGCGTTGCGGAGACATCCACACGTCGATTAACCACAGACTCTTCAATGCGTGTATGCGCACAGTTTTGCTATATGTGATCTGTTCGTGTGGAAGATGTGTATAGGCTCCCGGTGTTCAAGCACCATTGTCTTGAACAGTTAGTCTGCAACAACTCAGCTGACCCTCTGAGCAACGCCATAGTCAGTCAGAATGTACTTAGGAAATTTGCAAGTTAGTAGCTGATAGCCAAGATAATGAATGCACAGTCTTCACCGATTTGTTTATGTGTCCCTTATACCGAATCGCGATTGTCACATCTCGTATTTTTACAACGTGCCTGCTGATATTGGGACGAAACAGCAAGGTGGCGAGAAGGTGACGTGATTACGAGCTATGAAAGCCTTTACCTTTTGCTGAGCAGTGTTGTTAGATGCCATCTAACATGGTCGGGGAGTTCGTGATCATCTGAATTGTCGAGTTGAAACAACCTCTGATGCGGCAGTGTGTCATAGTCACTGTTGAGCCTGCATCTGCGAACCTGGTGATTTCTTTTTTGTGAAGCAACTGCTTTTGCTTATCTGCTTGTTCCGCTTTTCCTGTTTTTCGTTATGCCTGCCTGTTATGTCATTAAATTCTGGACCGTTTTCAGAATCGAATACGCTTTGAACTATACTACACACAGGTTCGGCTTAACGTCGAAAATAATTTTCATGCTGATGACTAACGACAAAAGTTTGGACGGGCAGGGAGAACAGTCCGTGGAACTTCTGTCGTGACAGAATCGTAGTGTGCTATCTATGTTGCAATGAAGTCGACCTTGTCTGTCGCGACTCACGCCTTGGCCACATTCTTAAATGTGTACTCCATGATTCCAGCAATCCTCACACATGTAATATTGATATTCCCTACCAGCGATTATTGGCACGCTGCCATTAGTTAGTCAGTAAGCAATAATTCCAGTGTCATTATTTGCCATTATATTCAAGGAGAAGCACAACAGTTAATCCTTCGAGCTTCTGTCACGTCCGGCAGCGTCAGACAGATTTGGTGAATTAATGGGAGGATTTTAGTGTCTGTTTGTCCACGTGCTGTTGGGATGTTCCGGTGAGCTGACAAAAGTAGGAAAACCACATCCAAGCTGCTGAGAACGGAAACGAAAGAAAAATTGCAATTAATGTTGCATTTTAAAAAAATAAATGCTGCGTAACCTGTTAAAACGAATTACTCACAACTGTTCGCGACCCACTTCGGTTTGATAGACGTAAGGTTCCAAACAACTGAGCACAGTAGATTGCGATGGGCGTGTAAACCAGACTGCCTTAAGCTATGCTACCTGTTTGCGAAAAACTTACGCATGAACTATGCTAATTGCTCCGTCATACTTGACTCGTGGAGGTGGTGGGTGAACGAATGAGTCGCGGATCGTAACGTTGAGGCCAGCCAGATGCGTATGATATATGTGAAAATCCTAAGATTCTGAAAACTGTTTAATTGGAATTTCTTCGTTTAACAACACATCGGTATACATCTGTTATTATCGTCGTTACAGCCGGCTGGTCAATATGTCTAAAACATCACTCGATGGACAAACTCACGAGGGTCAGCCGATGTTAGAGTACTCTCCCTTATTTCCTTAAAGCACTCCGCTGGTAACCAGCTCTGTGGAGCTGTCTTTCATGCGGATTGCCATACGGTTTGAATATACGTTTTTAAGGTCATTGTGTGTATCGCACAAACATTTTAGATAGTCAGGGTGAATGTACTGCACGGTACTTCCCGAATTATCAGCGAAATTCTCTGCAAATATTTGGTAATTGTTTTTAAAGTTGTAAAACACGTAAGAATTTCTATTTTTCAAGCAGCATAAAAAAGCTAACGCATGAGCATTTCGTTTCCTGTGTACACCTGAGTATCTTTAACTTATAGTGCCCATCTGAATTCACCAATATTGCTGTAAACCGGGGTTGTTCATTTCTCTTGACAATGTTTATATGACTAAATGAATTATCTAGAATGCATTTTAGCCAGTCTGCTTAAATTTAGATAAAAAGCACAGGTTTTGTGTTATCTTATAAGTTATGCTTCAAAACGTCTTCAAAATATATTAAAAATTCTCGTAGTTAACTCGCTACTCATGAATGGGTGATTTTATGGTAATGAGATTAGCCAAGTTGGTTATAGACCGTGGGTTTTGAAAACCACACCTTTGGAATCAGACATGGAACACAAACCCTGTGGAGTAACAAGTCCAGACACACTTTCCCCTGGGGAACACTAGAACAATCAGCAGGATATTATATGGACAAGAAAAGATGTAGACAAGCGGATGATTATTAATAATCCGCTTCCGGTTTGTGCAAGTTAAGCTAATAGTTAGTCCCTTTATGCGTTGTTTTAACGACCCGGCGGGAAATCAAAACTGGAACACAATTATGGGCTCGCTATCCATGCCTCAAATTAAGTTAAAACTTAGTTATCGAACTTCACGCACAGTTAATTCATCATGCTTGCCTACATTCACTTTCGTTTTACTTTCGTGGCCAGTGGACTTTCTTTCTTCCGTCAAAAACCAAACCATCCATCAGTTCAAGTAAAATCAGTGCAGATGAAGGAACTCAAACGGATGATTCGTGCAGGAAAACCCAGTTTTGAACAGATACACAATTGGAGGCACTCATTTGAAACCTTACTGAATGATCGATGTGAGTCGTAAAAATTTTCTAACACATACGTTGTAAACATTACTTACAGGTAGATTTTGGAATTGTTTTTACATTCGACATTTTTGTCCATGAATTTTTGTCACCATGTAGATAGAGAATCGAACATATCGGGCGACGGAAACATTGTGCCTAAAATTGTTTTAGCACAGAAAAGTTTGGTAGTAATTTCACTAGTATGCTTGTGCACCAAATTCGGCTTATAACTGAGCAAACAGATCGAGTTAGAAATAAAGCACCGTACTAAATTCTCGTTCAATCCTAGAAGCTTGTCTGTGTCTGAAGAATAAAGAGTAATGAAGAGTGACACTGGAGTCTGGTTTCATGCTCCTTTGTCTGGGGCCGTGTTATCCAAGTATGGCTTCCTGACCAGGGTATTGAGAATAGCACAATGTTGCTGGCAAACAGACCAATAAGACTGGCCTCTGAAAACCTGACCGGTGACCAACTTCCGGTCGTATCAATAGTATTGAGCTTCAGTAAATCTGAAACTTGAATATAGTACACCCGTTTAGCACTAACTGGCCGAATCATCTACGGAAGTGTGGAAGTCGTGTTTTATTTACATGCTGGATCGAAAGATAGTGTTCCGACATCAGAAAGTTGCTTCACTCCGCTTTCAACACTCCCAAGTGGTATAAATCTGGAATGTTATAATCGAATTGACGGTAACAAGGAAACACAGATCATCAGGTTAACAGTTGAGTCAATTGTTGTCCAGCGTTTCTAGCCTGATTTGCCTCTTTCTTTAGAAACGCAATCGCAGTTCATCTCGTTTCTCTTGAATTAACAGGAAACGAAAATAATTAATATGAAAAATCTAAAAGTTTTCAGGTATAAATCATGCATACCTGTAATTTTGAAGGCCACTAGGTTGGATCGGGTGTGTGACGCATGAAAATCAAGCTGAACGCCACTTGGAACCTTCAGCAAAACTTACAATCAGAAACTTGGACCAATTTAAAAGAAACCTCTTCGTAATGAATAGCTCCGTTGGAAAACGAGAGGGAGTCAGGTCTATCGGTACAAGATTTACGGTCACTTTGGAACCCTGCCCATCCTGTGGACATGTCGCTATAACGTATTTGAATGAGCGCTTTATTTCTGGAATTAGTCTTTCATTATATTGCTCCTAGCTAACGAACTGACGCTTGATAGATGGGAATGCTGTTAACGACCAGGCCCGAGTGCAACAACATTTGTTGAGGTCCAATTAGTCGCACCCTAGATGGCTAAGCCGCAAATGCTTACTGATAACTTTTTTCCACCGTGCACACTCATTAAAAAGGGTCTAAGAGAGTGTTGATTATCTACCGTCATTTTTGCAGCTCCTAAAGTTCGATTAAAAGATGGCTATTAGAGACATGACTGAATCATGCATCGCCAGTATACATTGGATATTAACCAACGATCGATACGGATCGTTCTTCAAAGTTGGTGGAGCTCCTGTGTCAATAGTATGTGAGACCAACGGTAGCGGATGGAGCATGCGATTAGATTAAGTTAGGGTGGACATTGGCAACAATATGCTGGCACACTCCTATCTTGAAAGAAACGGCAGTTTTAATCGTTTTGGCTTCAGCCAGTTGACTCTCGCTGTATAAGTGCGAGAGGTTATCAGTCTGGCCAGTCATTTCTGTTTAGTGGTAGCGGATACGCATCAACGGTGATCCAAAGCTGAAGATAGTTGGTAGGTTATGCAGAAAGTTTTTTTATGTGAGACCAGCACCGTGTCGGTCACTAGCTAAAAGTGACGGTCATTGCACATTTCATGAACTTTTTACCATTAGTGCCTACTTCCCACGAACGTGAGAGTTCAAGAGACATGTCTGGCGGCTTTATCCAATCATGGGGTGCATTAATAGTGAACACACTAAGAAGGTTGGAATTGCAATATTTTAGCGGGAGGACAGACTTCAACGCAGTTTTACACTGAGTAAAGCTTGGTATACACCTGGAAGACCAGAGACATCGGACAAGTTTCGTAGGAACCATACTCATGAATTTTTCAAACAACTTTGCTTTAGTGAGGCACACGACCACAAACTGTCTGTTATGTCTACATGCGGAAATATAGTTATGTCGAGTTTTAAGATGATCATGAGTTAAGATTCTGTGGAGAAGCATTTCAGAATTTAACAGTTCCTAGCTGAAGCACTAACTCACCAGAATTGCGTTAACAATATGTGCAATGTAGCTTTCGATATGGTGTGTGGTGGGCTTGACCTGCTGTTATTGCGTGACAATGTTCCACGGCTGCTTACAGAGAATCTTGATCTGCGTTCCAAATGCGGATAAGGACATTGTCTTGAGTAGCAACCTGAATGAAATTTCAACTCGGCTATCGTACTAAAAAAATTCAACGTCAGTGTTCACCAGAGAAGTTAACATGTATTAGGTTATACTATTGAAATGAATATTCCACATCTTTTCAGTACAGTTTATCAAAGCATCTTTTGTTGCTGCAGAACGGTTGGCCACCGTTAGACAAGCTAACATTCAAACTATGAAACCTATGGGTTCAGCAAAATCTTATAACGCTTCGTGAAGGAAACTGTACAGCCACCGTCACACGGACATGAAATGTGGTATCCACACCGAAGAAAAATATGTCAGAACGACATCTGTAAATTAAAAAATGAAGAAGCCTAGGAGTCAGTTGAGCGTGTGAAGTAATCAGACTTACGCTCAAACATTGAGCTTTGGCCCTCTTCGTATAAGAGAAACTTAAAAGTTTCCCAATAAGGGGAACAGTTTCTAAGAAAAACGACTAGATTCAACAGAAGTTGCACTCGCATATCCGAAAACATTCATTTGACTAAAACACTTGAAAATGTCTCTACGGTGCTTTGATCACACAAAGTCCTCGGATAGGATAAAACAGCTCGTCGCTAACACTTACATGTGTTATTCAAGAATGCTGTTTTACACCCAACTTAGTGACGTCCTCCTGTGTTCCCTTGATATTTGGATTGACGAGCCGAGTCGTCCACCGCCATGAACGTTTGCAACAGAATAGGGTAGATGCTGAGAAACATCACAACGGTTTATAGTCCATGGGGCTGACGACAAAGTCGTTCAGTATTGAAAGATCGCATTTCCTGCTCCAACATCAAAGTTTAACAAAAATTTCGCTCAGAAAATATGTGAATTGCTTTGAATGTCCCACTCACCAATTAAAAAAGGAACATTTGCTTGCCTTTTTCGGACAGAACCAAAATAACTTCTGTTGCCGAGGAAACTGTTGGGGTAGCAAGCGGCACAGCTGGCGGTTGACGTCGATGTCATTCACTTCCGTGTAGGCATCAAGTGATGAGATTTTACTTGTAGACAGCGACTCCATTTTGAATGTCTCATTCTTTTCCCTACTAACCTGATTACAAACGAGCTTATCTCCATGGATAGATGGCATTTGCAATTTGACGGAAGCTCAACTGCCTCACAAGAAATAACCAGTGTGAATTGTGGTTATCACGGATTACTCGCCGGTACTCATACATACTACATTCCGGTTTCCCCTCCATAAGAGACACTACCCCATTTTCAAACAGTGTACAAAATGAGACTATGGTATAGCAGTCTCTGTGGCCTTCCATCTTGCTTAACCACGCACTTTTAAGTTTAGACTCTACATTTCTCATTTTTAAAACCGGAATCAGCTCTTTGTGCCACATCTTTTCACCTATAAAAGTGCAGTCGTCTGGCCTGACTTCTTACTTCCACGCCGCGAATACCAGTTTGAGAGTTTTCATCTGTGTTAGCCGGCGAAAATTCATTTATAGTGGACCCGGTCTGCCTAAGTCAACCGCGTGTACTTATGGCAAAAATGAACAGAATGAACCGCTGTTTGCAGAGGGAAAACTGTTGATCAGGCAACAGACGCCTATAGAGCTAATCGATGTGACAGCAATCCAGTTCTACTAGAAGTGTCCCAAAGTTGAGTGCGTAATGAAATGTGCTAGGCAAAATAGTGAGAGGTTTCATTTCAAGACTACGCGTTAGTAGAAAACCAGAAAAAGGATGATGACGATATATCAAGTATTACGGCGCTCAACTCGATTCAAAATTGCTGTCGGCACTCCGCTAGTCAGAATAACGTTACTATTCAGACAACTCTGTGTACATTGCTGAAGTAACACTCCGTTAGTTAAGTTCTCCAAATGATCTTTCAGATGATTAAGTGAACAGTAGTTTTAAGAACGTCCGTATTCCTACCGACTAGTCATCACTTTATCTCTTCGCTGTGAACCCACTTACCGGACAGATTGACTTCCTCTTCACACTAAGGCAGAGAGCAAAATTACCGACAGGAATGCGGGTGACCTAGGTAAAATGTCGGGTGGCAAAATGCTCGGTAACAGCACATGCTCGTTTGCAGCACACAGCGTGTGAGAAAGATTAGGTAAAGACTGATGATAAACTTCACCCCAGTGGTAATTTTCTAAGGTTGTAACTTGTAGCGAAATATTATCACTGGATAAGTGTTCTCTGACAGGTGAAGAAAGTTCCTTTTGTAACGCTGTTTCGAATAGAGTTGATGTTCACACTTCTTGTGTAAAAGGGTTCAAGTGGTTGCGACTGGTTGCAGTGTGTCGGGCACACAAATATGCCGTGAATGCACCGGCAAAGGTTCAGAAAGCCAGGGATATTTCATACGGTGTCACCAGAATGAAGCACTAATCTATGGATAGTTCCCATTAGATCCATATTTTTCGTTAAAACCCTCGACTTTCTATCCAATCCATAATGCCAGTTTGTGATACAACCGGAAAGTGATTTGAGATCACTTTTCTCCAAAAAAACCAGTTATGTTGAAAGATTTGCGTGGTTTCTTGGCTATGCCCTTAAGTTATGTGGTGTGAGGCGCACACTGAAGAAAATTCCTTCCAAGTGAAATAATACAGCGTATCAGACAGCTATAAACTTGTTCACACATTTAAAATTGAGTAGTCTGCAAAGAAGCAACACGCAAAAACGGCTGGCATAGGTCGACCAAAGACCGCATTGCCGAAGCAGCAGCCCGAGCTACCAACAACACCATTATTCGTAGCAATTGGGAACTGCTAAACTTCTGTATTAAGGTCGTCTTTTGATGTGTTGCAGAAAGTAGTCGGTGTTATCATGTTTGCATTTATGAAATTTCAAATGTCTGTCATCAACCTTAAGCTGGCAGTTGTAATCTGAGTGATTCATACAGAAAAAAAGGAGTGCACAGATAGTTGTGTTTCGCGGCGAGAACCGAACGACTGGAGCTCGCAAGTTGGCAGCACGAAGTCAATGCAGTGGTATAAAATGTAGACTCACACAAACCACCGTATTCTCCCCCTCAACACAATTGCCTAGTGTTGTATATTAGTGCTTAATGTTCGGTGGACGTTCAAGCAACCCAAATGACCAGGTCGTTTTGTGAAGTAGAACGTGTGCTCAGTGTCTACGGCATCAAAAACCGAATATGCAACAGCCAAATATAATAATCAGGGGCAGAAAAATACAATCATCCGATAGGGAATGACGTGAAAGCTCCAAATTATATCAGAATAGTTTGCAGAAGCACCTCAATAATCACAGAAAGGACAGTAAATTCGACCTAGTAAAGCACATAAAACATCAGTCTTCTTAATGGAATGAATGGAATGTTTTATTTATGTAATGTCATGTAACTTTGTTCAACACAACCCGTTTAAGAAACGTTCGAAGTTAATGCATAACATCACTTAGTTCCTAAATCCTTGTAGTTAGATGTCACGCAAAATGATGCTAAATTTACCCACCTGATTTTCAGCATTTTGTATTAACCGTTTTCAGCATATTTTAGTTCCGGATACACATTACAAATATTCAACACACAGTTGAAACAATTCATCAATTTATTTTAATCAGTATGGCAATACATCACTATATTACTAAACAGAAATCGGATCCGGTTTTACCTAAACATATTTACACCACAATACTCTGTGATTGACTGTTTCTGATAAGCTCTCCAACGGACTGAATACGTACACTAGTGCTTAAGAGAACCAGCTTTTTTTTGTATCTCGGTGCTATTTTGCTTTGTATTGCATTTTTTATCGTATCGTATATCATAAATGCAATACAATTAAATTATTTAGGTTTTCCGTTAGTCTTTGAAAACTGATTTTCTCATTCGTGTTTATAAG
The DNA here is from genome assembly GCA_008508345.1 of Paragonimus westermani. Lineage (NCBI taxonomy): Eukaryota > Metazoa > Platyhelminthes > Trematoda > Plagiorchiida > Troglotrematidae > Paragonimus > Paragonimus westermani. Next base: position 176,093 of record QNGE01000441.1, read on the forward strand.
ATGTGCAAGGTGATTTACATTTCACAATGAGTAGCCAGTTTACGTAGATAGCACGGAATTTACGTAATTTGATATTTCTTCAGTGAACCGCAGATATAATTATGAGACCACATATTATATCGTTATATGCGGTATGCAGAAACGTTATGTGGAAAAGTGATAATTATGCTGACCTCTTAATAACAGTGGAACGGTGAACTAACCAATTCATATTAAGACATTTTTTACTAAATGGTAAAAATCATCGGGCAGACGGCGGAGTGCTAGGCTGTTGCGCAAATTTGATAATGGTTGCGCCACTGGCTGACATGCATGCAAGCACTATTTTGGTTTTAGGTGAACTAAAATTCATACATATAAATTTCCAGTTAGTAAAATACATCGCACAAATGAATGAATATTCATAATCAGCTTATGAACCATCCCCATATTTTGGATCACTATTACGCACAACCTTTCATTTTGACCTGTAGTTGGTTTGGCTCTCTTCAAAGACTTCCTGAGCACAGAATTCAGTGACGAGAATATAGAATTTTGGATTGCTTGTCAGGAGTACAAGCAGATTACGAATCCAAAGAAATTGGCGATGCGAGCCCAGAAAATTTTTGAGGAATTTATAGCTGTACAGGCGAACAGAGAAGTAAGTTTGGTCAACGCCGTATATTTTGTGACTAAACTTTGTGATTAAAACATCGAACGTTAGAAAAGAACAACTGTCTGGATCAATATTCCGTTCTTGATGCAGAAACATTCATTCAGCTTGTTAACAGTAAAATATAACCAGCAGCTGTGACCTGTTTGCTGTGATAATGACTTATGTCCAATATTTGGAGGTGAGTAACATTATTCACGTAGAACTGTCATATCGGTCAGAGTCCGTCCAACTTTAGAAACACTAACTCTCTCTCCTTCCTCCTAAGTGGATCACGTGATAGGTTTCTTAATTTACATTTTCCACACAATTAACTTGAAAGGTAACAAATAACAAGTTACACCTAAATGAACAATTTTTACTGAACTAATTTAGTTCCAGTAACGGGGTGGTGAATATCCCAAGTTAAGCGTAGCGGTTTAATAAAAACGTCCACCATTCAGTTGAGGTAAGATCACTAAACCAAAATGATTAATTAGATTGTATACACAAACCATCTAGAGATTCATTAGTTCCTTACAGCTTTTTAAAATCATTAATTACGTTTTCGGACAACAATACAACTTTGACAGACATTAAATTCTTCAAGTAAGTTAGGTAGACCAACCACAAAGACTGAAGTACCCAGTGGAGGGAAGATACATCAAATTATCATCTTTAAGTCAGTATGTTACAGATCCCGTGTTGCTGATTATGGGATAATAAAATGTCAGAACAACAAGGTGTTACTCCAGTTACTATAAGGAATTCAATGTGTAAAACTGCATAAGTCAGTGGCCTCACAAGACACCAAAATTAAAAGACTGAATGCATGGTGAATAAAAACTACATCACCACTCTTTTGGGAATATGACGACTGAACCTAGATCATCGATCCGTAAACGAATTGATTCAACACTTGTTATAGATAGGTAAACACCAATCAGCAACTCGTCCCTGTATAAGTGGTAATTAAATACTGGAATATTTCTGAGAGTTTATAGACGTAAAGAAATAACATCTTGAACGGAAAACTAAATTAGAAGAGAAACACAAGTGTGCAGCTGGTCAACACTGTGACATTGAGGTCAACAAAACCACCGAAAAAACAGCTGAGGGTTTACGAACAACTGAACAAAGTAGACGGACAGGTTAGATCACTTTAGACACGCGGTTAAGAAAACCGTAGCTCAGACTATTCTTCATGCATGTGTCTACTGTACAAATTTTGTAACATGCCAACCATGTCGGTCATGATTATGACATGAGTCAATACGTTCTAGGACTGGATGACCCTAAGTGTGCAGGTCAGTGCCTACAATCATCTTCTCCTTTAGAAATCCAATGTAACAGAATTAATTTTAATGCTCACAATAGAAATCATTTTTATTATTGAAAACGAATGACAAGACAATACGCCTCCTCTCATAGGGAAGCGGACAGTAGAGGTCACTGTTATGAAGAGTGACTCAAGATGATTACATTCATGAAATCCTTCTGAAAAATTCAGCACCATTTATGCTTTCTTCATTGTATTCACACATTTTTGAACAAGGCCAATTTGTTTATCACGTGAAACTTTAGTTACTCTTGAATTCGGACACCTTTAACACGTGGCCGTTCTGATATCAAGCAGGTCTCTCTTAACAGCGGATGTGTGTGAATTCACTTGAGGGACAGATTAACGGGTGGTTGTCTCCAATTTCAGATTATTCAGATTTAGGCTGCGGGCGGAGAAGTTCCGGTGATTTGACAATGCTTACATTTGTCGACGTAAAAGTCAGATAACTGATCGTTTGAGTTGCGCTGTTCTCCCTCGTCTACACGGCACTTGGTCTACCAAAATGTCCAACTACAAGACCATAGCTATTAGACACTTTTGCACGGATCTTACCGACGATTCTATCAAAAAGATTTCAATAGGTCATAGCTGGGTGTATTGAATGGGAAAAATGTCAGTCTCATCACAGGTCTAAAAGACTGAATACGGTCGAGAGAGAGAACACTTGGGCTTTTCGAATATAAAAGTTGTCCCAAATCCAATACCTGCATTCCACTGAGTCGTAATCAATCCCACACTGGTAGGGTTAATTAAACCAGCTGATGGTTTTGAACATTCGGGGGTTGAACAATGATATTTCAACACAACTCTGGCCTTACGGCATAGTTGCCTGCTGCCAGATGCGCAAAAAGTTGTGACTGTCTGGGGAAGGTGCACTTGGAAGTGAACAGCAATGAGTGATTCGGGGAGACCGTTCCAGTTGCTGCAGATACATAGGTGTGAGCACAGTAATTGCTTGCCATCTTCTGAACACTCTTCAGCTGAATCCAACCGAAACATTCTAGATCCAGTTATGAAGATAAATGTGTAACAACCAAGCTCGTTTTGGGTGTTTCATCATCATCCTAAATACGACACATTAATATGCGATCGATGAAGATGGTAGACAAGATTACTGGGGCAGAGGCCAGTCAGTAGTGTCTCTGTGGTTTGAGTGGTATGACTCACTTACGGTCAGGGAAGATTCAATATTTTGACTTCCGTTTTTGGTGCACCGTGTAGCGGGTGTAGTCAAACTTTGATCGCTTCTGCCATTGCCGGTGTGCGACTTTTGACCTGCCTCGACTGTATCGCACATATTCCATGGATTGGCTTTAACGATTCGGCCGGACTGATAAGGCGATTTAACTTGAACAAGTGCACAACTACCACAGACTACCAGAGCCTTGTCCATCCTCAGGTTCCCGAATGCGTCCGAAGCGTCGCTGTGTTGTGCCGCTCAAGTAACGTATTCCCATGGCTAAATCGGGTCTACCCAGTGTACTGAGACATCTTAATTTCTTCAAGCAGATGACGTACCCCGGTTGGTGTTTTACTTTTCTGGCAACTATGTTGAATTATTGTAGCCCATCTGTAGGACTCAGGAATGTTCGTTAGTTAACCGGAATGATCGTGTTCACGACTGACCATTGAAAAGCACAGCTGTAGATAGCCCTTGTTTATTCATTATTGCTGACAGTGAGATGTGGTTTCATCATACTCCGTTATTCAGAGTTAATTTGACGTTAAGCAAGTATACACACATCATTTATGTTTATTGAATTCTCGACTGTCTCTGTTCATAACTGTTTTAGAAAAACGCCGCTTTGAATGCTCGTATGTTTAGGAACAAAGTGATCGATAATCTTTCTCCTACTATTTAGCTTGTGCCCGGGAGTGACACTTTAATAGTCGTTTGAGTGTAAGCAAAAATAATTCGTTTATTGTCAATTACATTTGTTGCGCAAATAGATAGTTTTACTTACATATGTATCCCATAGAAATGCGCATTATATTTCCTTGTGTTTTGCAAATGAACGCACATTTAGCCAGGTTGAGAACCGACTTCACAAGAGTTGTTCCTCACTGCACTGGGGACACTGAAACATTTCGCCGCCTCTTATAATGCTTCACAACCAAAATAAAGACAACTATATTTATTGTGGTTCTCAGCAAGATTTGTACACTCTGTTCACTTGTTCCGCAACTTAAGTATGTTCGTGTTAAAGACTCACCCAGACATTTGTAGTCAATTTAAGACCCCTTTCTTTACAAGTTGTTCCCACGTAATTTTATGATGTCAAGATAAGTTAACGTGGCTAAAATAGACAGGTTTAATTTGTTCGAATTTGGCTTCCCTGAAAGCCTGTTAACGCAAGTCAAATTGAATAGATCAGTAGGCACTCGAGGTGAAACACACAGGATGCAAACTCACCAAACCTGAATTGGTTGGTAACTCTTTTGATGACTCTTTGTATAGGTAGGGTAAACTCCGGTATTGGTTTCTTTTAACCGTTTCACTTGGTCTGCTTACTGTTTTAGGTAAACCTTGATTCCAAAACACGCCTGCAAACAGAAGCTGACCTAGTCAACCCGACCATTCACACCTTAGACAATGCCCAGAAACGGATTCAGGCACTGATGGAAAAAGACTCCTACCGACGGTTTCTGAGATCAGAGTTCTATCTTACTTTGTATGCAGAAGCTAGAGAAGTGGCAAAGGCAACAGCAGCCTCAGCGTTAGCCGCTTCACTACAAGATGCAAGCTCTGAATTGGATGGTGCCGTACTCAACTTGATAAATTCCACCTCGTGTAATTCCCCATTTTCTTTCCTATCCAGTCTTGGAACTGCATTCAATCCTTCGCAGGGTACTGGTCTCAACTTTCCTGGAGTGGCCGCAGCAGCAGCCACAGCGGAGGCTGGGATGAATAGTATTCAAGACTTGCAATTACTTGGCTTGTCCACATCTCGACACATGCGGAACTCTCGTGCTCTTGCCAACACTGCACAAAGTTCCTCCCGGAAGGCGAGGTTGAACATGCCAGCAACAAGTGATGAATCGGCTGAAACCAGCCTACCCTCAGAAACATTTTCTGGAACAACAAATGAGTGATTTTATAAATATATGGGATTCAATGTCTCCAGGACGTGTGCTGTGAGTGAGGATATGTAGTCACAGATGTCCTGCTTAAATCTCAACCAGTCATTCAAACCCAGGTACCATCCATATAAACTGAAGACAGCTACGAAACTGCGATACCTTTTTATATACCATACCTCCTATGAAATAAATCAGCTGATTTTCAACATTTCGATGTCAGGAAGATTGATTCAGACCACATTGGTACAGTCATTTCATGGGCAAGAATTGAGAACAGCACACACTGCAGACATGCGAAACGTCCTGATGGCTAAAAACAGTCACATTATGATTGAGCTGCTGAAAAATGGTTACGCATACCGTAATTTCCTCGGAGGAATGAGGAAAATACTCTTGACTGCTAGGCAGCGCACTTTACATAAAATTAGCGTGAAGCCAACATGTTATACGTCTACGGAGAAACAGGTACGATGACAACACATTGGGGATTGAGCGACTAGTGCAGGAAGGCTTCGGTCTCATCAGAGACTCCTACTGGGTTTCGGTTGATAATGCACTACCAGGAACATTTATGAAATATTTATTCCGGTCCATTTCGCATTTCATCGTACATTTATTGTCACTCTTCCGTGGGCATACAATGGTGAAATCGAAATATCTTATCGACCTACATATAACATCTGTCGGGCAAGTAACATATCTTAAGTTAACTGTGGAAACGATTTTGCAACCACTGTGGCCTTTGAAGACAGAATAGGTCGCCTATAGGAACGTGAGAAACGGGAGACTTGGAACAGATGATGTTTGTTACTCCATTAACCAGTCGGTTGTGCGCCCTCAATCCACGCACCTGAACTGGTTCTGTCGGCTCTCTCACTGATGTTATATGAACTATTCGGAAACCAGTTGAGTGACTTCCTCACCCTCGTTAATTTACCCGAACACATCACAGTGTGCGTTCACAGTGAATACAAGCATGATAACACAAAACAGTATTTCTGGTAGCTCACTGCATTTGCCCTGAAATCGGTATATTCTTCTCTGTCCTCAACAGGTGAACTTAAACTGTACAAGGTCTGGTGAATATCAGCTTAGGTCGGCAGAACGAAAATTGTCTGTACTACACCCATTCAGCTCTGTTCAGCTTAGCCCCCAACAAAACTAGAGGTGGTCACCTTATACTGTCGGTTTGTGAGCATGCATGATGTACTATCGGATATTCCAGAAACCCGCTGTCCCCGAATTATCACTCAACATGATAACGGCTTTATTTAAAAAAAAAATTGAGAGAACTTTCGTTGCTGTGATGAAAAATACAGTGAAAGGTAATTCGTAAGCTGTGCACAAAACTTCGATCGACTAAGTTTTTAAAGGTTGAAAATTAAGAACAGCCATGCACACAATCCATGCACACTGAATGATTATCTGATGGAAAGTTCGCGGACGAATTCTTATTCAAAGAAATCGCAAAACTTGCAAACCGGTAATAAGACACACGATCGGTTTGAAAAAGAGCCGCTTGAACGAGCGGTAAAAACTAAAATATCCTGGCCAATAACACGTGGACATAAATTGTAAATTGGTGGAGGCAACGGATGAGTACACAGTTGATATGTGTCGCCAACGATTTTCAAGTGACGGCTGGATATTGGATCCTGTGATATGACACCGGCCACGGGTTTTGGCCGACAGAATGTGACATATTTTGAGATGGTTAATCAAATGGGTGTGCTATGATTGCGGTACACATTTATTCAGTTATTAACTTTACGTGAATTGAAAGCGGGTTTAAGAAATATCGTCTGATTTGAAACTAGCAGCGTTATCACAGGTTCGCGTTCTTGTATGCTGCGATTTCAGCAAATCTTTAATAATGGGTTTAGAAATCAGGAAACCTCTGAGTCCTGGGCGTACGTTTTTATCTGAGAATTGAGAAAGACGGAGGGAAATAATCACAAATGTTTACCTAAAGGGACAATAGCGTGCATGGTCGGCTGAAAGCATCCTAAGTAATACAGTGAGTTCTAATACGTGGTGGTTTTCTTGATTATAGAACCTTCAGGGGGATCCTACAATCCAGGTTTTCTAAAAGTTCGCTGTAACCACCACAGATCCACCTAACGATCTCTCTGATTTTCATCAAATTTGTGAAGGATGACTAAACGATTGCATTAGTAGCTGAACAGATATACAACAGGGGAGCTGCGCCAATAAACAACAGACCGGCAACACTAATAACAATTGGAATTTTTCAACATTTCAAAGACAAAAAGAGGGGCAAAAATTCACATTATTTATCTGTTTTCATTTTACGAAACAAGCTTAACGTTCAAGCCTCTCCACTTTCTTATTTGATACAGCATTAAAAATTTAAGTTGGAGACAGTTGCCTGCAACGTGGACGCTTCAACAACAGACTGGATGAAACAGTATCTAGAATGTATAATCCACATAAAATGTGTATGCACTAGAGGATTGTAAATTGGCCAAGTTAGTAATTTAGATGTTCAAAAATGAAGATTCTATCTATCCACTAAGTCTTAGCGTCTCTTATGAGAGTGACGGATTTTGGTTTTCCACGGTTGTCCGTAGCGAACTGTTGCAGTTATTTCCGACGGTAGGGAGAATATATGTGAAGTGACTGACTGAAATTGGAAACAATAACCAGAAACCACGCCGCGAGGTGTTGGGCACAAATTACTAAGTGTGTTTTACGTCATACTATTTATGTTGTGTTTATTTCGTCTCAGCCATAGAAGTCAGCAACAGTTATTTATTTGATATATACCTTAAAACTATTGGTTATCAGAGATCCTGAGTACAATTGCTTATTCAGACTTGTATATGGGTATGCAGCACCCTTGACTAAACGCATTGTTCATGTGGCCGGTCACTAGTGTAGTGAGGGTAGACGGTCGTGCCATACTACTCACACCACTATTCAGTAGCCGCCTGGATCGAAATGATCGCGGGATAAATACGAGAGACGTATGGGAAGGATCGTTGGAGGGCAGAATGACATTTACTAACTGTCGCCACGTGAGGAAACTGAGAAATGGTGTCCAAAGCGAATGGAGCATCCTCAGAAGAGTGCTGTGTGCAAATGAGTGCTTTTGTTCCTAGTCCTGTCGAGACGCCTAAGTGGTGTATTGGATTCTCCAATAAAACAACCTCCGTGTCATCCGCCTTTTGGATTCACAACACTAGGTCAGGTAACAGCTGAAATGGTGCTCACCATGTGCAAACCGCATGGTGAATTCTGTTTGAAACGTTCCAACAGCAATTATGGATTTATGTATTCTTCGAAAAATCTGGACAGGAAGGAAACATCACGGCTGCTGTTTACAGTTCATTGCGCTGTAACTGCCTGCATGAGGGAAGTGGTTGTTTGCTGCAACTCACTTCCCATACCGATTTAGAACCTGATGATTGCTAATTCTCACACCCATAGTCGGCCGCCTTTTAATTGGATTCAGTCGGACTCCACTGAACCCTCCATAATTTTAAACCTGAAGCGCTTTCAGTCGACTGCAGTAAGAACGGTGGACTGAAATATTTGGAACTTGCACAAAAACAGCTGTACTGAACAATTCGAGGATGATCATTTTGAAAACTTGTTGATTATCCCCAAAATACGAAGCAACAGTGATTCGACCTCTGCACAAGGTACTCTCTGGTCGCTTTGTAGAACGTTTTGCTGGAATAAAACCTTTTTGATATACACTATAGGAAGATACTACAAATTGGTTTCTATTACCCGTTTACATCTGGCATGGCACATGACTAGTGACGGTAATGTCAGACCCGTCCGAAGAACGTATGTGCTTGATTCTGGGTAGTTTTCGGGTAAAAGCTGTTCGTTTTTAGGGATATTTCTGGACGCTGATCTTGTTAACTGTTTGGCCAGCTGTATTAGATGCTCGGATCACTTTGTACAGTTGGGCGAAGTCGTAACGCATGAAGAAAATAAGGTTAATAAGCTAGCAGATGTTACTCGGACAAGCAAATTCAATGTCTAGGTGCGTATATATAAAATTACAATCGGTTGAGATCACGATTCGCTTTAAACAGATGTCTCTAACGATGATTTACCTTTTGAAGTTGTAATGTTTACATGTTCCAAAATTTTATGCATGTACCTGAAAGGTTTGAAACCGGAAATTAAATGTCAACGTTTTTCAAGATATTCTTTAAAACTGGTTACATCGACAGGGCAACGGTCGTTCTGCACGGATGTTTCAAACCTTTCAGCAATTTAATTAACGACATCCACTGTCTATATGTCAGAGGCGCCTTAGTGTCCATACACCCCTAGTCTAGAATAAGCGTTCGCACATGAAGAGACCAATAGTTTGACTCTATTAGCTAGAAGTCTTATGGACCTCGCCATTCCCTACCTATCACTACAGATCTCACTGGCATCATTCCAGTTGAAATAACGATATCTCAGTACGGTTAGTGGGTGCTAAGTAAGCCTGAGTTCATTCTATTGTCTAGCGTCGTTTTAGCTCAAAACCAACTGAGTTGAAATTCCTACCCTAGAAATCCTACATGCTTATTATTCAACCAAACAGTTACACCAGTTATGTGATCATTTACGTTAGCTACTGGTCAGGTATGTTGTATCTAACTGACAGTGTGACTGACAAGCAGTTAGTTAGGTTTCTTTATCGCAGATCCAGTTGCCACACGATCACACGGAAGTTCAACCAAGCAAATCACCACGAAATGAAACAGAATACAGGCGTTTGTTAAAAACAAACATATGACCGTACACTGGTGTTTATACTCATGTATTTAAGGCGGGGTGTTTCACACCATTGTGCTCATAACACAAGTTAACACTACTTCTGATACTTGTAAGTTAGTAAAAATCCAAGAGATCGTTTTGATTTCATGCTTCTCAGCAAGTGCAACTGACCTGGCTGACAAACGAATGTGATTATGATAAGAACACATGTCTGCATGCGCCAAACTTAAACGGAAGATACTGCCAGAAAATCTAAACCACAGAGTAAACAGATGAAATCGCATACTTAAACTCACCCTTACTATCAGGTGTGCTACACTGCTAAAATAATCTCGAAAAATCCGATTTTACAGAGTGTTATTATAGACTGATTTAGCTTCCCGCATTGCTTGTTATAAGGCAGAAAATACAAAGTCAGAATATTCTAAGTCCGTATGGAGTATTGTGACCTTCTGGTTTGTGGACCGTGGTAGTTTGTGGCAGGTTGAATTGACGCAGTCCTCATCCAGAAGGTAGAGTAAAGATGCAATAAAAAACATTATAATCATTAAAGTAGATGCGCTGTAATTGAACGGTCATTAACTGCTTTATACTGTCTGTCACGTTGTTACTGGATAGGGTTGATTGAAACACTCGCACGGTATCACAGTTGATGTTAGAAGAGAGTTTTCCTATTGACCTGACAGTGTGTTCCGAATGTAAACCGTTCACAATATATGAACATTCTACCCTCAAAAGTAAGCGAGTTGATTTCCTAGTCTAATCTACTCGTCGGTTCGCAAATAATGCGACAAAGGCTAAGAAATGTAGATTATTCAAAGAGTGATGCAATGCAGCCGTCTTTATTCTAAAAACTTACATTTGTGTCAGGACTGTCAACGGTTGTATATGGACAACGTCCTACTGATGAGAATGGAAATATGAACTAGATTATCGCATGGCAGAATTCTTCCTTGGCTTCACAGAAATTTCCACTAGACCAGAAACCAATTATAGCTTCTCATCAGGGGAAATTGAACATTGGTTTTATTAGCGTCTCAAGCGTACGTTACCCAAGACTGTGTTCCATAGTTCATCAGCTGGGTAACCTTTGAACCAAAACGTTGAACTGTCAGTTTCCAGCTAAATAGTATTTGTGTATGCATCCTTCTGTTTTTTTTAAAGAGGCTGTCTGGAATGTCCATAAAAATGCGACAGCTGCAATCAACTGTAGATGATGTTCAACGTATGGTAACACACGTATTGTCGGGTGGAAAGACTAGTGTAGACGTAGTGAATATAATTTTGAATTGATACAGACAACTTGGGGATGTCGATTACCGTGCAAGATCACCAAAGAATGTCATAAACATCGTTTGGATTGAGTTATTTAACTGGGGAGACATGAATACCCTGTAAGATCACCAAGAGAATTGAGAATGACATCGCAGAACAGAATGCGCACAGGTCAGAAAGGTCAAGGGAATTTTCGGTTTGTTGACTAATCACAAAGTTTTGTAAATAGTGTTACAACTTTCCGTTATCTTTTTGTCATTATTGCGATGCTTTTTTTCCGGACAATATTGCTTCGTTGGAATCAATACCGTTTGTCTGTCCCCTAGTTGGTGCAACTTTTAAACGGTATCCGCTTGCTGTTATTCATTGCACTGTGTTCACCGACAAGTAGGTGTTTATAGTTACGCCTTTTTCAGATGTTTTTGGTTTACTGGTCGATATTCTAGCCCAAACGACTCAGTTTTGGGCTATTCTATGGACTTTCGATATATTAGGATTAGCAATCCGGATACCGAATTAAATAGACTATTTCATGCTCTTGAGAGGAAATTCGGCTTTAGAAGGTAACAAACAGTGCACAAGCATCTGAAGAAACCATGGAGACTGTGAATTTCAGACTCATCTGATGTGAGAAAAAGAACAGGAATACAAATAACTCCGACAAACAGATAATGGCAAAAAGCAATAAAGTAGACTAACTTGATAAATTTGAAGTAGAACTCAGTTGCTCATAAAATGGCTGCATTCTTGAAGTATATGTATTGAAGCAATTCATGACGTTTGCACAAATGGAAATGTCTTGAGGCTTATTATGTGAGTACAATAGGTAAACAACCATTAGATAACTAAATGAGTCAGCCACTCACTTTATTCTCATTTCTTTGCTGTTAGGAAATTTTCTTCACTCTATCGATGTGATGATGACGAGGGCTAGTGTGCACTCAAACCTGCAAAACATGAAACGTGTTTCGACCAATTCCGTTTTGATTGAGGTGGAAAAATGTTGTGAAAACAGTTCAAGCCGACCGTCAGCTTGCATATATATTTAGTGAGAAACTTGTGTGCTCTATTAAAATAAAATGTAAATAACTTTACATGTATACTGAGAGACTGTTGCCATTAAATTTGTAAACAAATGGCGAATATAATCAAAAGTGTAAAAACTGTAGCAAACAACATTGAATTATTTTTTGCTGAATGAAAGTCGTTTTTTGCAAAAGATTGAAGCTGGTTTGATGATCGTTAGTTTTTCGTATGAAGCAGACACCGGGTGATCCACAGTCTGAACATTTTCCCCTATCCTTATTTAGAACTCAAACACAACAATCGTGTTGCTCAGTCGGACCAAGTTCATTAGTGATCCTAGCCAAACACTAACAAGAACTGTATGTAAGTCTACAGTACAATGTATAGACCTCGACAAATTATTCACATTGGCAGAGTAGTCTGTAACACGAGTCGCAGTGCGTGTTCACTGTCTGGCCATCGAAAAAGGATGCTGATTCATTTGATAAAGTTGCGTACGGAATTTGAAAGTTATTCACACAAACCATAATAAGACCATTTCGATGAACTACTTTGGCTTTGCCAGTCACTTTGTAATCGCTATATCAATCCTTAGTGACAAAATACCAGACAAATACCATTAAGCCTATATTTCTCAAAATCGAATGTTTATAAAAATTTTATAAAATTTAAGAACAGCATTTCCGTCCTAACCTTATTTTAGTTGTAAACAGCCATCTGATTATTTCACAAACATGAAATCTCACTTTTTGCGTTTGTAAGCTTTTAAAATAATTCACTAAATTTTGACAGCTGAAGATAAATGAACGGTTTGATGGCGCAAAAATCACAACTGTTATCTCTACTGAGTTTGTCGCCTTGACTAAAAAATATAATTGGTATTGTGAACTGCATGAAAAGTTGAACATTGTATCTGAAAACTACTAACCTCAGTACAAGATGACCGCTTGCCCCTAATCATGCTTCAGACAGATGCGAGTCTTCATTTATGGCGAAATCTGAGGTGTTCTGCTAACCTGATCGACGACACTAGACCTTGATGAGAAATTGAAGCCACGACTGCACAGTCGATTTCTAGGGCAATCCAGATATGCTTTACGTGGCATCGTACGAGTGCTGAATAGGGTTTGTGCTTGAGAACAGCGCTTCATTAAGTGTTTTTACATTTCTCAGTTTGAAAGTTAGTTTTTACGGTGTTTTTGATAACAGTTGTTCATAGGCCAGTTGAACACCCAATTAACTTGTTTAATAAGTATCTTGTTTATCCATAATTGTATGTCTGCATCATGCTGAATCAATCTTCTCAGTTCCTGATCACACCAAGTATTCCGCAAACACCTGCGTTGGGTTGCGTCAGCAGAGAGACGGTAAAGATTTATATTTGAACAATATGTGATTGACCGTTGGAAATCCTAATATATGAGCTATCTTTTCTTTCATCTTTCACCATATATATATTTGTACGAAGTACTGACAAGTGCGGAACGATTCAAGCGACAGGTTTCTTCGAGGTATTGCATGTGTTATCGTGTACGACATGGTCAAAATCTGGTTTTAGTCAGAATAGATGTATTAGCATAACTTAACTTGACAGTATAAAGAGGAAACGCGATATTTTCGAGCACTTCGGTACATTTGTCATCTAGCACTGAAACAACAGATCACATATCGTGACTTCTGTCTGGGCGATCGATAAACTGTGCATTACACGTAGGCAAACGTAGATGAGCGTTTGCACATATTACATCTCAATCGTCCCTGAAGCGGAGACAGTGGCACTGCAATACACATGTTTGGTTCACAAAAGAGTATTGAAGGTTCTACTCTCAAGTGCGACAATACTATACCCTAGTAGTAAAATTTGCCAAAGCAAAATGTTATTCTAGTGCTGATTTCCATAGGGACTACGTAAACGTGAAAATTGCGATCATTTTTTATAGACATCTAATTTGTGAAAACTAGACTATTCTAAACGCACTAAGAAACACGACATTAGGTTCCACTTGCAGTTTATCTGATACTGACTGACAAGTAACAACTTAAAGCTAACCATGATTTTGTTTGTTCGCAGCGCCTCACCCGAAACTGAGGAACTCAATCGGACCAGGAAGATGAAACGACAGTTTTGCTGCTTTTTGCTACTTTCCTCAAATCAATTTACGCATAAATTTTTTCAGCTGACTAACTGCGCGAATTTAATTGTAGTTCACTTTCCACTTGTCCCTCAGACCATTACAGTGCGCAGTTGGAACATACTAGCTACAAACGTCTACGTACCGTTGGTTTTTGATTAAGTAATTTAATGACGTTTAGCTCATCACGTTTACAACCAGTATGTTCAGTCTGGTGGTGATTTTGTGTTTTTAGTGAAACTTTTCTCATCATCAAATTTATAGGGTGTTATGAAATTCACTAATCAGTTTATGACAGAACGTCAATAAAACCAGATCACTGGTGGGAACAAACCACCCTGTATGTAGGCATTTGCTGGGTTTAGTGAGTAGAAGAAAATGCTGCTTACAAAAGACAATGTCATTGATTCAATTTCCTTATTTTATTAACGAATTTGGCTGTAAATCTTAGCTCTACCAACAGATAATCTGACGGATATTGAGTGTATACTGTTCAAACACAAGCAATACGACTTTCTTCTTAGACAATAACCCAACTAGTCTTCTAGATCATACGCATGGTCCAGACATTCCTCTCTACAAGAGCACAAATTAAATTCAACGGCATGAAGATTGTGCCAGTTCTTGAACATACCCGATAGTTTACACTGTTAACATATTAAGTTGTCATACCGGCTACCAGTTAAAAATAGCGGTCTTACACATCTGCGAATTTGAACACACAATTAGAGGTGTCTGAGCTAGTGAAGCGTTTTCAACGCCTTCCATAACTGCTGACACATGCTTAATCTCTCAGGTACTCCCTTCTGCCTGAACTATGTGTACAGTGTGCTCACTCGCTTGACACATGGAAACAGTGTATGCGCTGCTGTGTACACTGTATTCACTCCACTTAAAATGGTGCTCTCATCGAAGCTGAATGGAAAAAATCCTTCTTGACATCTGTATGGGATGTCGATCAAAGGGTATCGCGTGATTTTCGGTATCTCGGTAACTAACAGGGAGCGAACAATAGCTAACGCTAAACAGTTTTCAACTACTTACCAAAACCGTTGCGGCTATGACACTTGGTTCACGAACTGCTATCAATCTGGACGCCTGACGGCCTGAAATCAGGGTTAAAGGTTGGTAGTGGCACGCCGTTATTTATTGGTTACGTAATGAGGTCCATCAAGTATAATGGATTGCTCAAAATATCTAAGTCGCAAGAAAGCTACGTTTCAAGGCAACTGACTTTTGTGAAATAACCTTAAACAGGGGGAACTTTCGTGTCATTTCCAATGAGATGACTTACACAATTCATTCGATTGTTATGCAGTGCAGTTTGGTCGTGTGGCAATGTGGGCAGTGTTGGTAGTTATATACCTCAACCATCTGTCATCGATTTCAGCAGCTTATAGTCAGTTTCATCTCATGATTTTCTGGTCGCCACTTCTGTGCCTAGTTGCAATCTGACGTAAGCAGCCCGGCCTCTTGGGCAGTTCTCACAAGCAGTCAGCTGGTTTCATTACCAAGCTGAACCAGAAGAATTTTCGAGTCCGGATATATATTTCGGATGGTGTTCGCCGCATTTTACGTGGACGCACTAAGAAGTTATGCAATATGTAGGCATTTCAGCCATAGAATTAATAGGATTTGCCGAGAAGTCACAAGTTAAATGAATCTGGGGTTTGAACCGGGATCAGAAAAGTTGCCAATTCCTGGATTAGCAAACGTTACCAAGTCCAAGAACGGATCAGTTACATGAACTATTGTTTCCAAACATATGAGGCGGGCTTCAGTCCACTGATCGCGATTGCCTCGGTAAACCGCAAGAATCTTCTTTCTACCAACTGGACGCTGAACAGATTGTTGATCCACATTGTGCAATTGACATTCTATTATGCCAGTCTAATGTTAGATTCTTGCTGCCTGCTGAGGCAATCGCAATCAGTCGACTGAGGCAGTGTGTTCAGAAACACTGATCAATAAACTTTACCTGCTGTGGAATTAGCGACCTCTCCGATCCATGGGTTGACTGTCCATGTCACTCTCTTCCAATTATTTGTCATAAAATCCGGTTCATTTTTTGTAAATATGATGTTCATGAGCTAGTACGAAATGGTTGAATCAACGATGTTCACCCTTTTAATAGTTTTACTCAAACTTCTAAAACAAATCAACTGTTCTGAATTTGAGATTACTTATTTATACTAGGCGGTCAAGATAAAATATCTATCCGGTAGATACTCTGATTTACAGGTTTATTAGTAATAAGATTCCACCGGGTAAACATTTTAAGAAGTAAGCGAAATGCAAAACCCAGCCTTAATTTGTCAATCATGGAGACTGGCGGCTTGATCTGTTATTTTAAATATGCGCGACAAGTCTCTGTTTAAATTCACTCAGTAATCATGTCCTCACGAATGACTCTGGTAGGTTGCTTCATAAGAAGAAATAATGCCCTTTCAAAATGAGCTAGTCCTCTTGGTGTTGCAGGTTTACCGAACCCATTTTCGATAGCAAAAAGCGGGTTTCTCAAACGGCAACAGAGTTATTGTAACATCCAGTATATCAAGATTGTCTTCTCAACATGTAGCTGTTTGAAAGAAAACTGTCTTACTATACTCAATCCATCTAAATAAAGTGTTTCACCGATTGTCTTAACTCATCTGATCAACCGCTTTAATTTTTCATTAAGAACAACGCCTCTCATGAGTTGAGTACGGTAAGTTCTGACATTTTTCACTAACGGCCTTCGGCGTGTAGCAGGTACATTTTGTGTTCTCGTTCCAAATGTCTATTTTGCTTAGCCAATATCGGTCAAACATATGAAGCCTTGGTCATAAACCGAGGTTCATTGGCTAGACAACGGTGCCCGCGAAAGATAAATCGATGAGTGAGTATGCTACAACGGGACTCGTTGGAACTGAAATGATTACAGTCTAGGCTGCATCAAAATAGCTATTAAACTAACCATAGTCTCAGCTGTTTCATCTCTTGTGTTATCATCAATTCACCAGATGAATCGCCGCGAGTAAAACAGAAGGGAATCATTGTAAGGGGATCATATGCTGCAAGTAACTGAGTGTACCAGACTTACTAACGGTAACCTGTTCATTGAAATTACGAAGAAGAAGAAGATAGGCAGTATTGTACCTTAAAGTTACGTGGCATACGTTGTGAATATCCCTTGTGCTTTTGAACCAGAGGCATATTCGATCAACTAACGAAAGGATCTGTGATGCGCAGTAGACACAGTTGATTGGGTTATGCATTGTAGAGAACGGCTGTTCGTCTGCCAAGAATAACAGGCTATATCGGCGGTGAAGCCACATGGAAATGAGAAGTGTTGCCTCTAGACAGGCTTGAGTAGGTCGCATTCATCACTCGAATTAAGGTAGTTATGACACAAACGACGTACGGCTGGATAAGTAAGGGTAACGTCAATCTGACAGGTCCAGGAAGGTTGATTCCTTAGTTGGTTAAAAGTCATTAGCCATCATTGGAGTCGGGCCTTGAAAGCTGTTACCTTACAGATATGTTAATCAGTGTTTGTTTGTTTTTAAGAGAAAGTTAGGGTGATGTTGCATTTTTGAATTCCTTCATGAAGGTTGCACGAATTGTTTCACGTATCCTAACCGGATTGCTCCCAGTACTGCCGCGTAATCATTTACTGCACTTCCCGCCAAGGGACCGGGATGGCCACCCTGTTCAGACACGTTTAAACTTGCTGAGTGCTTGCTTTGTCTAGATTACTCACTGTCATACGAAGATAAAATGTTGTGTTTCAGAAGTAAATCTAGTCATGGGTTCGCTTACACCTGCTGTGTTCTGACCTCTGCTACAGCCGGAGAAATACAGATCCCATGGCACAGGACTTATGAGGTGCTGATCAGACCCCAGTTACGATTGATTACAGCGTTCCTGAACATCGGAAACATATGACCGCTTTCACTGCGTTATTTTTGAATTAGTCGACTGTAAATTATCAACGACAACTAGTGCAGACTTGATTTCAAAAATGATTCTGTTTCTGTCGTTTCTGCTAGCAGTCTGGTAGCTGATAATGTGAATTCGCTAATCATGCTGGTGATGTCTTTGAACGGGATCAGTACGAGGACAAAAGGCAGAATGATATTGGTCATCGTGGTCCTAAATCCGTGATGTTACTGTGTTAAGAAGACGATGGTCAAGGCAGTGATATTGGTAACGAGGATGAGGTTGGTACTGATGGTATCTATAATAGGAATGCTTATGATGGTGATAAAAGTAGCGCTGAGGATGGCGGACACAATGATTAAGATAATCATAATTACAGTTTTGATAACGACTGCAACCATATATGTCATACTGGTTTTAACGAAGTTCCACGTGGTACATCATGGTTCATCGTGTCCCATCTAAACAGTACATGGGGCCACAAACAAGTACTGTTAACACATCCACAAAAATGGATCCTTTCCACCGTATTCAACGAGACATTTTATATGGTACACCTAACCGCCATGTGCAATTTTTCAAAGTGTGCCGCTCAGCTTGTAAAACGCGGCGGTATCGTAGGAGGGGGTTAACACGATTTTGGCCAGCATAATGGGTATACGTATGGCATCTACGCGTCCTGATACCCTCGGTACAACCTAATAATCGTAACTGATGCACATGCACACCTTTGGGTAACCGAACCAAGTGAAAGTTGAACAATTTTCAGAGCTATTATCGTCATCCAGGACGATAACCAGGTGACTCTATATCAGGCGTGTCTCTCCGAGGGACAAATAAAGCGAAACGCGTCATTGGCAAAAAAGATGCCTTTAGGGATTACGAAGCAATGATTAGAGTGCCCACAATTACTTGCGTGAATAGCTGAGGTTGTGTTGCGTAATGGTTCACATGTGCTTGAAAAGAGCGAGTGAAGTTTTCAGTACGTCACTCGCAGAAACACAAATTGTGGACCAGAATGCACACAATTCTACTTAATTCTAATCAAAACTTACGGTTATCTGGAAACAAACCTCAACCTGGTTTGCACAGTGAACTGCAATACCGTAATGAACTCCGAACCTGACGCGTGTTAAATTACAAGGATACGTTTAACCGTATGCATTACGACAGAAAAGGATACCTTGTTTTTCCACACCTAACTGCTTTTAACATAAAGCATTTAGCTTACTGGTTTTTCACCCTGGGCCACACGAGAATGAAAATACTAGGACATAATTGAGTTTGTAGCAAATGTTGTACCATGAGTTGCGCGTTAATTTTAAAGGATATCCTTTAAGATAAAATTATCATATCCATTCGTATCCATTTGAAGTCAGAACGAATCACAACTGAGTCTCTTCAGAGTAAAAGAAAGGTTTCAGTGAATTACGTTATGATGTTGCTAGCCCCCTCATATAACTGTGCTATGTTGTATTTTAGTAATGTACAGTTCGGCCGTACCTGTTAGAACTGTTCCAAAATGACCAAATTGGTCACTGAAGACTAAGGTTTCCACCTCATCACGTCCACTTAAAAGAAGTATTTTCATCCGACTGCACACTTCACAATCTGAACTATTTCAAGAAAAGTCATGATGTTCACTAATCATAGTGGGTACGTTTAGAACTGAGTCGGTATTACTGCTGATAAAGAGATTGATTTTACTAATTTGTACCATATTCCCAACACCCTTCAACGATTTGTCCCAAAATCGAGATTTTTACGTCCGAATTTCTATAGAAAGCCAAATGATACATATTTTACCGGTGAAATAATTACCCTTCTCCATTGGAATTATTGTCTGACCAACTGGCACCGGCTAAAATACGGTAATTTATTCTCTTTAAATCTGAGAGACCCCTATTCAGTTGTAAGTTTTTAGAGTGGAAATAAGCCTTCAGGCATCATAGATAGAAACTAAAAGTTCTGGTATTGGAGTCACTATAAGTAAGACAATCTGATGAAGTATGGTCACTATAATCCCCTAGAGAGACTGAACAGTGAGAAAATGAATTTCGATCAATCCGATTGAAGGGATACTAAAAAAACGTGAGTGCTTTTTCGTCCGTTGCAAGATTAGTGCTCAAGACTCCGTAGATTTATCACATCTTTATAATAAGGTGAAGGCGATCGCTTCGTACATTAGTGGTGAATAGAAAGAACCGCGTACCGCAATCGTTTCATTTTGAAAAAAATGAGACCATGTAATCGAGCAAAGATTAATTCGATATGAAACAGTTGTCGATAACTACCGTCATGCTACGCAAAACTCACACCGATCGTTTTCAATTACCGTGTTGGAATGCAATATCTTGTACAAACTACTGCGAAAATGTAAATAACATGCGGTATATTAAACGGCTTACTGCTTGGCCTGTGTTGTTGCATCACAACGCGTGAGTACCACATTGCCAGACGTTGCACGTCCTTGGCAAGCAGACACGGAACATAAAACATAAACAACATTTGCACACCATCAGGAGATGCCATGTTGGTCTGGATTTCATAACAGTTCACTTTTCAGAATGAACGGCTCTTGCGTTCGAACAGGGTGAGAATATTGGGGTGTGAATTATACCCCAAGTTGGGGAGCGTATATTCTTCTGACTCTGTACCGAAAATCTACCAACTGACACAAATGATGCTGTCGGCTGGCGTTATTAAGTTGGTTGTGCAGTGGAAGTTATCGGAGCATATTTGCTAACTCATCTACCTCATGCCAGACAGTCCATTACAACGAGATTATCGGTAAGTAGTTCACTGGTTCGGATCCATCAATAATCCAGACGAATCAGAACTGAGTCTCTTTGCTTTCTATTTTACCGCTTGTTATCTGCGGTGAAAGTGACCGATACACATTGAGCTGACATATAGTTACGATGGTTCATTCTGCAGTAGAGTCGCTATTTGCGTTATTTTGTTCAACCTGATTCCACATGCTGAATAACATAGGCGGTTGATGGTCCACTTGGAACTCTGGTGTTTAACCGTATGATATAGTCGCCTTTGAAAGCAAACAGTGAGATATTTTTTCTTTTCTGGAAGATCCGTATCTGCTGTCTTTTGGAAAAAGTGTCCAGCAGTGCGACTCACACAGTGCTGCTGAAGTGCTAAATTTATCCAGTCTACGTGGTCTTTTGTGTGTCGGTTTATGAGTTGATCCATCCCGTAGCTTCTTGAACAAAATGTACGAAAATTGTCGTCTGTTGAATCTTTCCGACTTGAGGACTGTATATACCGATAAATTTGATTGATTTGCTGAGAGAATCGTCTGTTATCTGTCTTATTGCTTAAAGAAAAGTTTGCCTTCATCTCAGGAGGAGATACTAAACAATACCACCCTATCCCACCTTTACTTCAGATGTAACGTGGAAGTAAAGACCGGATCAAGACCAGTCATGGCTACATCATCAATACACCTAAAGCCCACATACTAAACGTAAAACTCCGTAGTTAACGACAAACAGGCAGGCAACATTCAGAGAAAATTCACTGCTCAGCTGTCTGCTTTTCGGGCTGGTGATATCAATCCAAACTTTTCCAAAAAACAATAGTGAACGGGGATACCGTTGCCATGGTGGTCACTTGGTATTATTAAACGTAACAGTACCGAGTGTTGCAGGCATGATTGTTCGGAATTCATATTAACGTCCTGTATGCAATCAGCAAATCCAACCATACCATGCAGACTGAGCTGAGCAATCGTTTTTTGGATAAATTCAAGCAATTTCACCAGTCGCTTTGCCGTTGAGTGGTTATGCGAATACATCATGTCAAGTAGTGAACGACCGGTACACCACGTTTGTGGATCTCTGGTACTCCATAGAACCCTGTGATCGCGATTGCTCATACGTCACGAGGACTATAAACGTTTCGTCCTTCAGTAAATCAAGACATTTCGATATCTCTTGTTCAGCAGACTTATTTCCATCTCCTTCGTTGGCAGCTCTATGAAACTTGCTCTGGACTGCAGGAATATTACTAAATTTTTTAATGTATTCACTTCTACGGATAACGTGGTGTCGTTATTTACAAACGTACCGTAGCTAGAAATTGTCAGTATCACTTGGAAATTCGTTTCTCATTCCGGACTGAAAGTTAATTTCTCACTACTTAACTTGGAAGATCTTCTGCTTTCATGAACACGCGATGTACGACTGCCATCCAACGGTATGTTACATCGGCAGACAGATGGTGTAACAATGGGATGCCCTCTCGGACCTGTTCTGGTCGATGTATTAGTGAGGAAGCTTGAACACACTATGTTTCATCCTACCACCAGCCGCTTCAGTCGGTAGTATGGTTACGTAAGCGGTATACTTATCAGCGATAGCTCGGGTACTAATATGTGCTCAGTCCTCGACAAGTCCATTTGCGCCCAATAATCGGTTAACTCTACGCTTGAGGTTGAAATGGTAGACTAAGTACTCCTCCTAGGGGCTCAGCTAGACTAGCAAGTAGACAGCACTGTTCAACGCAGATTTTGTCGAAAGTATACTTTGATAAACCAGTGCACAGAATTTACTAGAACATAAGAAAAATCCATTGTGTTCGCCGATTGATAGAGCCTATAAAACTTATTTATCGGATACGCTAGGCAGTGAGCTGAAAATCAGAGTAAACGTACTTCATGACAACGACTATTCGGAAAGGTTTATCACCCCAACTGTAATCAAGACGTCACCTCAAGGTAAAGTGCAGAATGTCACAAGAAGGCCTGTTTTCTTGAGTACCCTCTGAAGGTGACATTGTTTCAGTGGGTCTGACAGACAGACTTAACCAGGCAGTTAACGAGACCTGCGCCACAATCAAGCTCCTTATGCAAATCGCCACGTTGCCAGTTCCCAGGTTTTTTTAAAAAAGTCAGACTAATGTTTGGATTTCGTCTGTGTGTACCTACTCATTTATTCGTTTCTATGGAGCAAATTAGGTTGGTTGAACCTCAAGAGAGTTTTCAAGGCGAATCCGAGAACACCATCCACAGCGGTTGGGGCATACGGGAAACACGATATGTCAACGGTGTAATCCTTGCTCATCTGGCTGAAAGTGAACATCGAATGAACACTTTAAAACCATCCGTGTGGTATACTGCGAGTCAGGAAACTCCACTGGAATGATGTCTAACCTGCGACTTCAAAACGAGCATGACATAGTAGACCAATCAAGCCAGCGGCCTGTCGTGTCCGATCGACACCTCGATCTAGCTCTCTTTCTCTCTCTATATATAGATATGAATTATCGAGAAAAAGTACTAGCCTATATGTCTCTATTCTTAATAGTGTAGTGGTAGGCTCATACCATAACCCCAAGAAATGTACTAACTAGCCTGTTTCTCATTAGATTATTCCTGAATCGGCATGGTTTCCTTGGTTTCGGCGAATGCTACATAATTCCTACTACTCACGAAATCATCTCTAAATTTTACCATAAATAAATGATTGCGCTTCATTTTATTCCTTCACTTGACCCAATCACTCTTTGGTAGACGCGGTTTGGGTGCGTGATAAATTCTGTCATTTTAGGTAGTGTGCATCTGGGCGTTTCCCGTTATTTTTAAGCTAATTATCACATACGTTCATCAACAAATATTGAACAAATTAGAGACTGGGATAGCACACACATCTGGTACGCTGTCTATTGTGTCTGATTATTAGATCCAGGTGACATTGTCGCATCTCTACATGCAAACTCGTGAATTTTGTTGGAGATATATACTGGTGTACAGGATAATCCGACCTGAGGTGTTAACATTTGCCAATTTATTTGGAAAAATATTGTCTTCAAATATGTAACTTAATTACATTTGTTATCTAGTAAATGAAATACCAATTCTGCACAACCGCATTGTGCAGTTTCCTTCCACAAATTAACTGCATATCTATTTCGGTTAAATCGATCTAGTTGTCATCGAATGCGACCAATGTTGAATAACCACAGTCCAAATAATATATCGTGTACGACTTAGCCATTCACCGCAAAGTATTTGGTTAGAAGTTTTTTTTATTCGGCCACTGCTGTTACTTGTTCCTCAAGTTAGTCAAATTGACTGAGGGAGCTAACCTACTGCAGCAGACCAGCCGAACCATTACAGCAATGTAAATCACTAATTTGGTTTCTATCTAAATGGTCTGATTGGCAACTGGAACAAGGACCGTACCGCCTGTCGGATTATATTGCCATTGGTATGGGACTAAACTATTAGAACCATATGTTTGCGAGTACGTCCTAAGTATTGATAGCATCTTGTTTATTGTTCGCCTCAGATTATGATTGACAGATGTGCCGTTGAAAGCGTGCTCGAGTTCGGCAGAAACTCTGTAGATTGTAGAATATGTTTCCTTTCTCTGCTCACCGAAAATGATCATTCGAACGGAAGCATCTGTTAGCAACGCCGAATATGCGTGTTCTCAGAGATCAGTCAGTCGCTGATCAATAATTCGTATTAAGTTGGGTTTTCCAATCACGTGATTTTTGCTTGCTTGAGAACTAAGTGCACAAAACAGCCAATTACGGCTAACATGCTGAATTATCTGACGTTGGTGAACTAACGCAGATAGGTGAATGAATACAATGTCACACATTTCAGCTATGTAGCATTCTGCACCCCCGTAAGCGTCATTTGCTGTGACTTTCGAATCACTCACAGCAAATAGTATCTAGTTTATTGGGTTGCGAAACATTTTTGTGCAATATTACTGATTGCAATATTGGTTAGTTTCTTATCTAAACTACGAAAACCATTAACTAAGCTATTTTGGACTAATCCATAAGATAGATTACAGAGAGTGGGCTTAATTTGAGCAAATAACAACTTTCTTTTGGACACTGCAAACTCTTAGAGATGAAACATTAGTGAACTGACTTAGCAGTCCCGGAAAATATAATCACCGAATAGATCAAATGAGACAAGTAGCCGAAACTTACATGGCAGTAACTATCATCAAGCACACCATCTCTCAGTTTCAATCTACCTTTTCTAGCAAACGGTGGCAGAACGTCGTTAGAAGACAATCATGGATAACTGTGCAGAAGAAAACTGTAAACCGTGTTAAGTATTCATAGCCGTAGCTGGAGAAACCGGATTACGGGACCCCTGATTGTGAGACGATACTTCGTATATTGTTACCAGAGCGGAGGTGATCGCTTGGTTGTCTAAACTCATGCTGATCAGATCGTGCTTACCATGAGTCAAGCCATTTTTAGAAAGAATGCCAACATTTATTTCATTGCAAAGCTAGGACAAAACGAAGATAATTTTTTCACTGTGTCGAACAAAAACAAGGTGGTAAATAAAGAGTTCATGTAGTAATGTCCAGGATCTTAACGGCAGACGAGAAATTCTACAGTCCTCCTGAAGAGCCCAGGTGAGGTTGGCTAGGTGTCGGCCAGCCGACTGGACTGTCGGTAACGCGCCCATTTCTGGCGCTGAAACCAGCCAAGGCATTGTTTACAGCGCAAGAAATCTGACATCCGTTTAACAAGAATCACGGCCTGGAACAGTTTCAACATTGAATTCTCCATCAAATGTTGAAGTCCAAAAGCCGAATTTTTTTCTCAGCATTAGGTGTGTCACTGCTCTTTCATATCACGGCCTACGTAAGTATTCGAAAATACAAAATATCCATAAAAATCCTTTAATAAATCTAAATCACCTTACTCACCTAACAGAAAATAACTCAGTTAATGGGTAATTGATTGCAGCTTTCTGAACTCGTTGACGAACATGTAACGATTATGATGCCGCGAGTGCTACCAAACACTGGCGCAATTAAGCAATCTGCAACAGATGTAACATATAGTCCAGATCACTGATGAATGCCATTAAACCCAAATATGTTATGAACACATTAAACAGAAAATGAGTGGCAACAACATTTAAAGATTAGAAAATCAATTATAACCACAAATGTTATTTCTGAGTTTAATCGGTGCCACTGACCAAACACACAGAGGTAAATTATATTCTGAGGTTATTTGAACGGTAGTTCTTCACTTGTGCTCAGGGTTGTTTTAAAAATCAGATATCACAGTAACGGTAGTTTACAACCAGAACGCCCATATCATCATTTCTAACCACCCTGGTATCTTCCACCCTCCCAGTTATTTCTACAAATCCTTTAATGAACAATTGCAAGAACTATGAAACGGACCAAAACAGCTGTTAGTCTTTTCGAATTCTATCCTCAAAACGTTGTTACAGTGATCATAAGTATTTCAAAGCGTACCCAGCTCCCTTAGACAGTGCCCTGATGGAAAAAGATTCGATTTCTTCGTTGTCACTTCAGATCAGTCACCTACTCTGGACAATCGCAACTTCCATGCATCCTAAAACTTTTATTCAAGAGCATGCGAGCGTTTACCCACACAGTCCGCTGTACATAGGTGACCTCATTGGAAAAATGCCCAATTCTCACTGGGTCTCTATTTCTGTTAAATAATGTCTCCAGCAGTTGCAACTCCCAGGTGGACAGTGTTTATGTGTGTGACTATACGTTTCCGAAGTTCGATTTCGAGTTGTCTTTTTGTTTGAAAGTGGGTCAGTGTTCTGTTTCGTCGATCAGCTTAGGAAACGGCAGTAACCTTATTAAAATCCAGATTTCCCATCGCATAACAACCAAGTGGATTTTATTTGATTATAGTGCATGACCTGAATCACGTTTTCTTTGATATGCTGACGCTAAATTGTGTATCGTGGTATATATGTCGCCCACTGGAAGTTCAGCTGGTAATTTGGCCGCTCGTTCTATCATGTCTTTTGTCCGCAAAGCGCTATACCCAAGCCAGTGCGAAGTGCACACGGTAAAGGAGTATTTGATGAATACTTGGATTTTACGCGTGAAGTATTGTTTATACTAACGAAAAAGGTGCTTGATCAGTCCGCATCCACCACCAGTTAGGACAAACGTACTGGATAGTTCCACGTAACGTAACAAATGCTTAATCATAGTCGACTCATATTTACCCTCAAATATTTGTAAATGCAGTGTTTTCCTACCTACAGTATGAAACGTTAGTTTTGAAAAAACATCGCTAGGTACCGCACAAATGAGACATGTTATGGCACCAACGAACTTGGTTAATTTCAAGTTGATCTTCACTCAAATTTGACCGCAACCTTCAAATTCATGTAGGAATTCCACGCAACCTCCTTCGAAAAAAAGAACTGGACTTGAGTTTTGTTTTCACTGTGACCTGTCGGTAGTACATATCCTTGCCATAGCCCGGACTAGAACTCCGTTTCGGCTTCCATCAGGCAACCATTAAGACCTTTGCACGATCGACCTCATATTTGAGACTATCAAATTATTATGTACGGGCTCTCAACCACTCTGGATTGAATAATGAGCACGTTGTCGGAACTCTAGCCGACAACCCCGTAATCAAGATTTTTGAGTCAGGTCGGAATCTGTCAGCCAAATAGCACGACAAAACTACCATAGAGCAGTCGGAAGTTTGGTTTATTTCAAGTTGAACATCACACACTTCATCGCAGCTTTCGCATTTACACAGACTACCCAGTAAACCTCTATCACGTTCAAGCGTTGAACTCGATTTCCGTTCCCGCAGGAGCTCTTCAGTAGTGTATATGTTTGCGATGTCCGGAATTGGAAGTTCCGCTTAATTGCAATTGCCGCGATGACGTTTGTGACAAAGTTAAACTTGAAAGACATGCTCTGGCAGCACAGTCTTAATTTTAACTGTGTTCTCTGCCTTCAATTTTCATGTCAGCGACCCCATGGCAGTGACCACAGTTAAAATTACTCCATCCGTCAGTCAGTTCCTTACAAAACTGTCGGTCGAGGCTGTTTATTTGCAGAGGCTGTGATGAGCAAGCGTGATGTGAAATGGTGACTCAAAGACAACTTTTCATATTACGGAGATCATTCAAACAGTTATTCTCTTACAGTCTAAAAAGCTCAAATAATTAAACTACATGATGCCCACTACACAAAGGGTTGCTGTTCCTAAATTAGCAGTTGCTGTCAAGAAAGATTATCGAATCATTGTATTTGCTCCCCAACTAACCCTAATCGATTGGTCTTAGACAACTTAGCCATGTGTCAGTTCAGTCTGGCCTGATTTGGCTTGATTTAGTCTATCAAAACCAACGAAAAATACTTATCAAAATTTGTAAGCCAAGGCACCGCATCATCATCAGCAGCACAGACCAAATTCATTCGAGTGAGCAAGTCTGCAATTAGACTTTTGGACGGTCAGCCTTCAAGAAAGTAACGCTATAAACGACACTTCTAAGGGAGAGTCGAATGACACTCAAGACGTATGTAGGATGAACTTCTGACTGCACTTAAGTCTGAAACATTGAATTCCCTTTATCCAGTTCATCAGGACAGCAAGAAGGCAAACATTGCGAGATGCAAGCATTTCGTTCATTTTTAAGTCTGGAAGAGTTTATACCATCGGAAAAAATTGCCTAACTGGCAAATAATGGATCGAACGATAATGTGAACTATGTATTGGCCACTCATAATAGTGAGGCCATATCTTGACAAGCTCTCACTTGCATGTGTGCGTTGCACAAATCCTTGGCTAAAATATCACAAGGGTAAGTAACCTAGAAATGTGATGTGATGTGCCACAATTTCCTTTGTCCAGCAACGATCGCCTTATAAGGGATACGGCTACTTCGCGTTCGTTACCGGTCGACAAGATATATTTATATTTATGGATTGATATAATTGCTCACACACTTCACAGATAGCTCAAGCAACAATACTATTTCATATATCATCTTACTTGCTGCCCATTAATTTNGTAGTACATATCCTTGCCATAGCCCGGACTAGAACTCCGTTTCGGCTTCCATCAGGCAACCATTAAGACCTTTGCACGATCGACCTCATATTTGAGACTATCAAATTATTATGTACGGGCTCTCAACCACTCTGGATTGAATAATGAGCACGTTGTCGGAACTCTAGCCGACAACCCCGTAATCAAGATTTTTGAGTCAGGTCGGAATCTGTCAGCCAAATAGCACGACAAAACTACCATAGAGCAGTCGGAAGTTTGGTTTATTTCAAGTTGAACATCACACACTTCATCGCAGCTTTCGCATTTACACAGACTACCCAGTAAACCTCTATCACGTTCAAGCGTTGAACTCGATTTCCGTTCCCGCAGGAGCTCTTCAGTAGTGTATATGTTTGCGATGTCCGGAATTGGAAGTTCCGCTTAATTGCAATTGCCGCGATGACGTTTGTGACAAAGTTCAACTTGAAAGACATGCTCTGGCAGCACAGTCTTAATTTTAACTGTGTTCTCTGCCTTCAATTTTCATGTCAGCGACCCCATGGCAGTGACCACAGTTAAAATTACTCCATCCGTCAGTCAGTTCCTTACAAAACTGTCGGTCGAGGCTGTTTATTTGCAGAGGCTGTGATGAGCAAGCGTGATGTGAAATGGTGACTCAAAGACAACTTTTCATATTACGGAGATCATTCAAACAGTTATTCTCTTACAGTCTAAAAAGCTCAAATAATTAAACTACATGATGCCCACTACACAAAGGGTTGCTGTTCCTAAATTAGCAGTTGCTGTCAAGAAAGATTATCGAATCATTGTATTTGCTCCCCAACTAACCCTAATCGATTGGTCTTAGACAACTTAGCCATGTGTCAGTTCAGTCTGGCCTGATTTGGCTTGATTTAGTCTATCAAAACCAACGAAAAATACTTATCAAAATTTGTAAGCCAAGGCACCGCATCATCATCAGCAGCACAGACCAAATTCATTCGAGTGAGCAAGTCTGCAATTAGACTTTTGGACGGTCAGCCTTCAAGAAAGTAACGCTATAAACGACACTTCTAAGGGAGAGTCGAATGACACTCAAGACGTATGTAGGATGAACTTCTGACTGCACTTAAGTCTGAAACATTGAATTCCCTTTATCCAGTTCATCAGGACAGCAAGAAGGCAAACATTGCGAGATGCAAGCATTTCGTTCATTTTTAAGTCTGGAAGAGTTTATACCATCGGAAAAAATTGCCTAACTGGCAAATAATGGATCGAACGATAATGTGAACTATGTATTGGCCACTCATAATAGTGAGGCCATATCTTGACAAGCTCTCACTTGCATGTGTGCGTTGCACAAATCCTTGGCTAAAATATCACAAGGGTAAGTAACCTAGAAATGTGATGTGATGTGCCACAATTTCCTTTGTCCAGCAACGATCGCCTTATAAGGGATACGGCTACTTCGCGTTCGTTACCGGTCGACAAGATATATTTATATTTATGGATTGATATAATTGCTCACACACTTCACAGATAGCTCAAGCAACAATACTATTTCATATATCATCTTACTTGCTGCCCATTAATTTTTTAGGCTTGTTTGCGACTCCGTTTTGAGAGAAGAATATCAAATCTGAGAACAAACAATCTGAAGATTTGGCCGC
The DNA here is from genome assembly GCA_008508345.1 of Paragonimus westermani. Taxonomy (NCBI): domain Eukaryota; kingdom Metazoa; phylum Platyhelminthes; class Trematoda; order Plagiorchiida; family Troglotrematidae; genus Paragonimus; species Paragonimus westermani. The sequence goes on from QNGE01000441.1 coordinate 206,714, forward strand.
CGGTTTACCGCACATTCACAAAGGTTCATGTTGCTGTCTGATAGACAGGCTCTGTTCCTCTACCGGGTAAACGACCAGTTGCTCTGAAAGAGACATGCATACATATGGGCCTCCAACGTAGAATACGGAAGCCTACACAGAGCTGTCTCAATTTCAGCCTACCAAATAAGTTTCGAAAATTTCTGTTGTGATACTAACCGAGAACATGAAACGAGCACTGTTAGGGCTGGATTATAATTTGTGAATAGTTGGAAGAACGACTAATTTGACGCAAGTTCAAGTTGTGATCAGTAATCACATATTCATGGGACGTCACCACAGTAGCAGGCAAATTTACATTTCACTAGATCTAACCATGTAGTCCAAGGAATCCGAATTTTGTTTTTATACAAAGCTTAAGTTTCAGAAAAGATTCGTTGTTGTCGAAAGTAGGTCACTTTGTTTGACACGGATTGGGATAATTGCTGATTAGAGGAAATTAGTAAAGGTTTCACATTTTTGTGGTTATGGATTGGTCAATTTGTAAATTTTCACGCGTGATTCATGAGCAGTGTGTTGATGGACGATTTTTTGTGATTGTGTAGAAATTTATGTGGACTTCTACAAGAGATATTTGGTTCACCGCACCGACTACACGATTAGCCTATTGCAAATTCATTATTACTCGAGTTGCTCAGGTCAACAATGGCATGTGGCAATTAGGTTGTGCAATTTCACTCATAAACTTATTTGATGACTAGTATACTTTACTTGTCGGTAGGTCAAGGATCGGGTGGAATTGCCCTGCTACCTGAAGTAAAACTGAACATGCCGCCTCGTTGTAATATGTTGTTAATGGTTATGAGCATGCTTACTCCTGTCAAACAAAACGGGGGTATATTGGGTTGCCTCAAGGCTTTCGAAAGTGTAGAGCGGCCGGAACTACTACTGCAGGACTGACTTTCTGCTTATGGTTAGTTATGAACTAACAGTTTGATTGACTACATGCATCCTTGTTCGGCTACTCAGGAAAATTAAATTGGACGAGAAGTTAGTCAGAAATACTAATGACGTTAAATACCTCTTGTTCAATTGAGCATCTTTTATACGCATACAGGGGAAAAACTGAGGTGCGATATTGGTCGTATCATGAAGACATCCCGATATGAAAGTTTGATTTGGACACCTCCTTTTACCCGTAAATGCAATACAAACGTCAGCTAATATAGTTTGAAAGTCAGTCATAGTTGAGCGCGAATTCCAAGTTTGCACTGATATTTTCAGGCGATCTTTCTGAACGTAAGTACCGGACTCGTTCAAACTCATCAACACTACTATAACCGAGACCTACAGCCCAGTGAACAATGGACACTGCGTTCCTGTAATCTGTTTGTGATCTAAAAGTTTCTAGAAGACAATTAATAAATCTCATAGCTATGAGGGAATCCGATTCGACTGTAGGTCATATGTCAGGCGCCGTGCGTTTATTTGTGGTTAACAACACCGTTCCTGTGGCATTACCAGTCCAAGGAATCCCCCTTGCCATACGTGCTGTGTATAACGGAATTAGACTGACTGGCTCTAATTAACGTGACTGCTCCGACAAAAGATCCCACCGATTAGTTCAACCAGATTGCCGTAAATCTAAGGAAGTCGGATGATAATCATTTGTGTTTGGATCCCCAGCCAGTGAATAAGATATTTCGAAGAGAATATTACCGTTCATTACCCATCGGTGACACTTTATCGGAACTGATCCAAGAGCAATATTTCACAAACGCAGACATCTTTGCTTTTTGGCGATCAAAACTAAGGGCGTGGTCCAATTATTCTGTCATATTTAGAACCAACTTTGAACGCTTTCGTTGGTCGCGTTTGCCTTTCGGACTGAAGGTGTCCACCGAAATTTTTCTAAAACTTCTAATCCATGAACTTTACAAATTGAGAGGAAGTACACATGTTGCAGATGACGTGCCATTTTTGATAAAATATAGAAGATCATGACAGAAGTCTGGAGGAATTCTGAATCGCCGCATCAATGGATAAATTTGTCTGCCATACGTTAAAGTGGTTTCACTAGAAAAAGAGGTCACTCTTCACGGACATTTGCTAACATCAAACGAACTTAAAATAAAACTCTGAGAAGATAAAGGCTGTCGTCACGGTGTCAGCTCTTGAGGATATGAAAGCAGTGTCATGACTGAATGGTATGATTAATTATTTGAGTCGCTTCCTTTCCAAACTATTTGACATGATACACTCCATCCACATTTTGACCCACAAAGGAGTACCATAGAAGTGAGAGGAAAAGCAACAAGCAACATTCGATAAAATCAATCAAGATCCATTCACTGAAATGTTACAATCCATCTCTCACCACCTCTGGTCGTTCACTGTGACAACAGTAGAATTGTTCTGAGGACGGTGTTATTACATTACTAGTAGACATCTGAACGGGGAGTCTTTCACCCTTTGAGCGAAACTATGTGGAAATTAAGAATTCTGACAATTTTATTCGCTGTGGAACGGTTCATCACATACTTTTGGTCGAAAGGTAACAGTTCACACCGACCACAAACTATCAGTCTCATTATTAAGGCAACCGTTATGGCTGCACCAAGCAGGTTACAGATAATGTTAATCAGAGTTCAAAAATATGACGTCGAATTGACCTCTCAACCCTGGACTCAGATACATTTAGCTCACACTTTGTTCAAAGCTTTTGAAAGATCGTCCTCCTTCGAAAAGCTCCATTCTGACAATATTGAGGCAGTGTATTACATTAAGACAGACACCATCCTAGTCACAAACCTGGAAACAGCGGCAGTACAAGACGCTATTTCACAACGCGTGGCTGAAGGAATAAGAAACGGATGACCACAGGATTAAAAAATCTTACTCTAGGAAATGGCAATCTTCTTTATTGATAAGGACCAAGTTATCCAAGAAGATGTTTAGCATTCAAATGAGAAATAATTACATTTCGCATGGTGTTTCAGCGGAAAGTGTTGGGGCGTGTTTACCTTGTACCGCTGTATTCGGAGGGCAAAGGAGCTTTCCTACTGGCCTCAGATGCACAGTTCCAAAGTAGGTAACATACTGAGCTGTAATGCATAGCAGACTACTGACTCGAAGTAAGCCGAAGAAAGGATGCTGATATGTCAAGTCTCTCAAAGACCCTGGCAAATTTTACCTACTGACAACTTCGCATCTAACACTAAACAACGTTCGGTCACAACAGACCACTTCAGTGATTTCTACTAGCTGGAATGGCTGTGCTCCACTACTTCCAGCGCGATCGTCAATACACGTTGAACCCATTTTGCACGCAACGGCATACTTGAGATCGGTTCAGAAAATAGACCACAGTTCACTGGCACGTGTTTTAGGATGTCTGCCAAAAAAATGAGGATTTCAGCATCTTACGCAAAGGTTGTACCACAGTCATTCAAATGGCACGGCCGATTTGGCAGTCAGATTGACAGAGCGACTGTTGCAACTGACACAGTTATCTGGAAAGTATTCATGTGTAATGCCACGGGAGAAACGGAATACTCTTAACGAAACCATGCCGCATAGTTCAGCTAAGAGAATGTTGGGATGAAGAACACGCACGTATCTATCGATAATAGGGGAATTGCCTAAATTCCAATTGGCAAACGGAACCAAGGGGCACGACGGTCTGAGAAGACAAATGCTAACCCAAAAGCGATGTCATGAAAGAAGAGCCTGCGACCTACCAGCTCTACAGGTGGGCGACTAAGTGTGAGTGCAGTGCTCTCCAGAAAACTCACAGTCATTGGTAGAGGGAGTAGTGGTGGGGTACTGCGGTTATCGGTCACAGGAAGTAGAACCCGGGGGAATACCGAAGAAGAAGGATTGAGTTAATTTGAGAAAATGAGTTACACCGGATGGAAGACACCTCCGCACAAACATATAAATGTTATCATCAACCACGAATACAGAGAGGATATGAAGGGATCGGTTTGTAGATACCGATTATTACGAAGTCAACCGGTAATTCATAGGGGGCCACGGTTAATAAGTGCCGACATACCGAACAAACTGACATGACAGCGCGGTAGTCAATCCGGATGGCACGCTGCCGTAGAAACTGGGGTAAAACGAGATGTTTATTGCGTTATGTGTTAAAACAAACTAGCTCCAAGCGGAGTCGAGCTTACCACTAGGGAAGCCAAGATGTCAGCACCAGCAGTAATGCTTCATTTCACTGATGGCTATAACCTGAAAACTAATCGAGTAAAACTCGCTAAAACTATGATGTACTGGTACCACAAGTTCCGATTATGATTTCGTTACGGAAGGCAACGACTTTTCAACACTTGACAACTTCAAACATTTCAGTTACTTATGTCGCAGACATCTTATCTAATACAACCTGGAAGAACTAACAGGCACACCCGTACATGCTTTTGATTACTAAATTCATGGTGTAGCAAATTGTTATCCAATAACTAATGAGAACAAATAGAAAGCGCTACAAATGTGGGTTCTGATGGCCAGTGAGACGTGCTGAAACCGTGGATGGGGAATTGTCACTAACGGCTAGTCCAAGTGAAAATTCAAACACTTCGACCGATTCGAGGAAGACCACAGTAATGGTTCTATCACAACCTTCCATCAGCAAAACAATGTTTATTTGTAACTCACTTTTAGAGTAATTACCCCCCCCATTCATTCATCATGTGACTAGGTGATCAGGTTTACAAATACTTGGATTATATCTCCTCTTGGACAGATGAGGCTGAATTGCGATTGACCTGGCCGTCTTTTTGGGAAGTGGCTTATTCTTGGATCATGCATCCTTTATCTGCCTATCCGTGAAAGTTTTCGGTAACATCCACATTATTATTACCGTTAGAAAAACGGGAAAAATTCGTGGATTTTGTTTCATGTGAGAACCTTCATTCTGACCTCATATTGTAGGGCAAGCTACTAAATGAAGTCACAAAACGATTCGATTTGTGAAAATCCTTACTGCCTAAGCCAGATTATCATGACTCTCTAGTGGTCTGTCATCATGGTTGATCCAGGTTATTTTCTGATCTTAGATAACATAAGTTTGTGCATGCAAGTATAGTGGTAGATGTGCTTGACGTTTTGCCTGCATGTGTTGATTGGTCAGTGGATCACTATACAATCAAATTTAAATCGATTTGACTGCAATCGCATTTTGCGAACCCTAACTGGTTCGTTAACCTTTCATGACGACTGCTTAGTGTAACATTGGTGCTGACTAGGTCTATATTAGCAACCTTAGTTCAAGTGTTACTAGCAAGATTCATGAGTATCCCACAAGATTTTTTTGTAGCGTCATACTAAAACGTCGGAACGTGGCCAGTTGTATTCTACAGCATCACTGACCTGGCTGCACAATTATTTTGAAGACCACTGAATAGCAAGGCACTATCTAAGAAGTTAATTGGTCACCTTTGTCCCAACTTTTGATACGTAGTTGGTCTTATGATTTCCATGCAATCAGTCTAAGTTGTTTAATTAGATGATTAAGAATGTCAAAACCAAGCTGAGCGGTTCGCATGGCTGTGGGATTTCCAGTCTGATTCTTATTTAAGATTTCGGGAGTTGGACACTTTCACAGCGTTCATCATATGCTAGAGTGAGCACTTGTATACTGCTTGCTCAAAGTAACACAAATCCCACATCCATTTTAATGAATTCATAAAGTGTTTCGAGGTGTGAAATATAAATCCAAGATATACTCTGTTTAACTATACAGTTGGAAAATGGATCTGAGTTTAACCACATACAGCATATTATCGAAATATAATGAGTCATGGGGTTGATTATGAACTAAAAATCATTCAAGAAGGTTAAAACTGACGAGTTCCATTAGTAAAAAAGTTGAGTCGGTGCTTTTATTCCAATTTATTTCAATAAAATCTCTGATTTCATGGCTGCGTACTCTCATTTAACTATTTGAAATTGATGTTGCTCGTGACGATGCTTAGATTCGGTACTACAGGCTGTTTTCATTTCAGTAACCGGGACTACAGATCGCAAGAAGCGTACCTGATAAACTAAAGCAATCTGTAATTTTGACAACTTGTACAGATCCACAATTCTTTACTGTTATCCGGTAATACTCAACTTTGGGCGAAGTCATGGTCTTGGATTTAGTGACTGGTGTCAAAAGAAAAGTTGCTGTATCTTCTATCTGGGCTATCCCGCAATCGGAGTATTATCCATCAGCGGAGGTTCACATATCGTGATTTAACTGTGCTTAGTGGGAGATCAGTGACACAGTGTTCAACACGACTGGCTCTTGAAAAATTTCTCCGGGTCCTAATCCCAAAAGTGGCAAGGAGGTCCACTGTTGGGGAGCTCTAACAAGAGCAAATTTCGAGTCTGGTGATCCCTTTCGATGCAAAGTGGCTGAAAAATCTTTGAAATTGAGGCGGTTATGCTCACTTGTAAGTGGTGTTCATTTCATATAAGTTCATGATTAGCCATCGTGTATCTACTAAAGCCTGTTAAGTTGACGAGTGAAGTCTCACAGATATAAAGTCTCCGTCGGACGATCATTCCCACTTTCTTTCTGTCCTATCGGTATTATTTATACCAGGGAATTAAAGTAACAGCGAATGTGAAGGCTGTTTTTCAGAGCTCAACACACTAGGACAATGCCTTCGCAAAACTGTATGTGATTTTCCTAAATGAACACACAGCTTGCTCTCATCGGTGGAAAACAAAACCGGTGGTTTCACTTGACCAGCAACTTGGTCAAACTTTTGTCATTGATCGGCTACCTCTTGAATCATCGTAGACAGATAATAGCCTGCTCCAAACACATAAAACTAACCAACGCTTGCTACTATAAAGGTGACAGTGTTCGCCCATGTACCTCGTGGTAGTGCAAAAGGATCCACACTAGTGAGGGCTCGCTGAAAAGTACGCAGAAGTTGCGTTCACATGTGAGTGCTTTTCTAGTTATATCAGTTGAATTCCCTACTAGCTGTCGGGAATCAAAATACTGTATACGATATTCAAATCTTCTGGGATGTCCAAGTCGTCGCTCCATTAACTGGAGTTTTCAGAAAAGCTAACTGGTCTTTTCTCAAGATGGTAGTGCAATCTAGGCATGATCTCTAAGAGCCTATGACTTCGCTTTTCCATATGACAACCCGGTGGTACCCAATGTGCAATCCACGGTGAAAGGTTTATTACGAGTACCTTAGGAAAACGTGACAGAAAAGCAAATTCCGTTTGTGGCAATTGCATGCACTACTCATATGTTTTATAGTGAGAAAACTGGAACGTAGATCCTTCTTTGGGGACAGTCGTTTGAGGACCTCTAATAGAGCTCGGGGGGCTTATTCAATTAAGTAGTAACTTTCTCTATGGTTGTTTGTTCCTCCTATGACCGCCTATGTGCAGTCCAAAATTCACGGCTCGTCCTCAGTGATTATGATTTTCAGTCTGAGGTTTCTACGTTTCAGCGTTCTCGTCACGTATGTATCCGTTTTGGTACTGGGTGTTTATAACCTAGATTGAGCCAACGAAACAGTATGCCTTCAAAACAACACAAATATGCATCTTCATGCCTGCAAACCTGTACGTACTCTCATAGGTATTTTCAAACAGCTGTTTGGAAACTCTCTGAAATAATTTTTCTCAGTACACTATCCGATTAATAAGTTAATACTTTACAGTTCCATTCTTCCTGTTGAAATTACGCCCAGACACACTAAAACAAAACCCTTGGCAACATAGAATTCTGTAGACCATCAGTCAAATATCATACGGAAAACTCTCGTCAATAACCAGCTAATTACACTTTATTCTCTCTAGTAAGACTAGACACAAGGGAGGCTCACTGATTCCTGCCGCACACAAAACAGTCCAGAAAAAACTTCATATTCTGAAAAAATAACCTTTCCGAATGAGATAGATTGTCCTTCACACAGCACTTGTTCCGGAATCATCAAGTGCAGTTCCACACGAACAATTTGACAGAATATATTAGGACTTATTCGGTTGCAGTCTGGGAGAATTTGTACAGCTCAAGTCATCCATGTTGTAACTTGAAAATATCATCTCATATTTTACCATATAAGTGCTCTACAAAATTCAACTCATATTTCCGCACTTTCTCTAGTGAGGCTATGTTAATCATCTGACTGTTTACTGACGTTGTTCTGCATGCTGAACATTTAAAACAGGAACCAAACACCGAATACAAACCGTTTTTCTGGTCAGATCGGTATGCCTGTGGATTTTTACCATTCAAAGCAATAGTCCCAAACGTATCTTAGTTTGCTTGGTTCTTCTGGTAATACATAATCACTTTAATCTCAACTCACGTGGTACGAATTTATCAACTACCAGAGCAGTAATCACAAGTGTGTTTATGCAAACAATAAACCGCTGTGGATGATAACTCAGAGAAGCACGCATATTGAGTCAGTTTCACACCCACGCAAACGAAGTTTTCCAATAAGGTTCAAGAGTTACTTTTGTTTGGTATCTTTTGTTTCAGGCGAGATGACTCATGACTTTTTTTAATGCACAGCAAAGACCACTGCAATGACCATTTCCGAGGGAACCACCATGTTGCCAAATCAACCATTACGTTGTGCGTTACACGCTTGGCGTTCGGGTAGGATATTTCGGACACATAAGCTCACAAAGAGGCACACATGGGTCGTTAGTCGCTTTTGATGGAACTCACCATTTATGTACACATTTGCCTCATGTAGCAGTTTTAAACGAGTTCACAAGATTTGGTTGGATGAAAGCAGGGATATCTCCGCGATTCCACCATAGTCCTAGGAGAAAATGAATGGGTTTGTTTAAATTTCAAAACCGACCACGTTTGAGTCAACTGGAGCTCAGTGCAATGAGAAAGATCATTTGAACGTCGACGATCACGCCTAACACTTCGGGATGAAACGTCGTGAAATAGCGGTTTAGAAAGTGGGAGAATGTTCACTGGCGGGTCTAACAACTTCGCAGTTAAAGCGTGCAATACCTTAGGGATGGTGCTTTCATTCAAAAGCCGATCGCATTCAGTTTCAGATCTCGATAATTTGAGCAAATGTTAAATGCCTCTCTCACATTGATTTGATGATTCATTTCGGATAAGTGCTACCCCGTTGGATTTGAGGTGGTTCTCTGCATACCAGTCCAGATTTATGTGTAAAAATGTGTACTCGACGTAACCTGTTTAGCAAAATCGGGTGAGAACGATCGTGATGAAAAGCATTAGTTTGCCATGGTTTTCATCACGATCGTTGATGGTCTCCGGAAAACAACTTTTATTGACAGAACAATTTCACACGGTCTCCAACCAGCCAGCCCGGTGTAACTAGTGCGAGGCTCGCAATCTCCGCGATAAGCAACTTACTCTAAGCCTACCCAGTTACGAACCTTGTGAACTGTATTATTCGAGCAAAACTCACTGAAATTCACGAGTTGGCCCACATTACATAGCAATAGTTATGGCAGCATAAGAGACAACAGTCTTGATCCTGATTTCAGTCAACTACTGGATTTTAATAACTGCGTATTGTTAGTCGATCAGCACTACATTAGGACGCGGTCAATACATGAGCACATAGTGGACTCAAATATATAATTAGGTTAGATCTATTCTTACCATAAAGTACACGCATACGAACTCTACTGATCACCCATGCTCAGCTCCGTACTTTCGATCACGGCTGTTTTTCCAACACAGTTCAGAAACCGGAGTACAGATTTGTTCACTTCTCATATGACTCCTGAAAATGCATATCTTTCAATGAATAGCTTTCACGGTGAAGCGTCACCCGCCACTCAGCTTTGATTCAATTTTGCCGTATCACAAACCTCAATGCGAGGTGAAGCCGCTTCTCAGTCTGTAAATAAAACGTAGATTTTTGTCTTATCCGGTAGTTGTTGTGTCCAGTCCTCCAGTTTGAAGAACGTATGCAAAGAACAAGATGCAGGAAATGTTCCGTCTTGCATGTTAAGCTTCCCAGGACGCTAACAACCCAGGATTGCTAAACACTTCACGACAACAGGTCATCAAGTTGACCCATTAAACTCATTCAAGATATTTTTGCGCAACCGAAACCCGAAGTTACAAGCTTTCTGCGAGGCGATGCTCATTCGAACTTACCAACCGAAGTCGTGTGCACAGAAGTGGTTGAAACAACCTGTCAGTTTGCCATGGTCATGATTACGTAATAATTGTTGTTTGTGTGTAGTTCCCTGTTTGATGTATACAACTGGCACGTTTTACGTTTGCGGCTGATGAGAGTAGATGAAATGGTAACATATCGCAGTATATGTCTTCTTTCTGCTCTGATGAAGTGGTTAAGGGGAACTCAGTGTCTCAAGCTGGATATGTGCTTAAATTAATATGAGGTCATCACTAAAACACTGAGTACTTACTGATAAATGGAAAACTCATAACTGACTTTGGCTGTGTTGACCGGTTTGTTACACTGTCACCGGAGTGTCATTTTATCCGCCGACGTTTTGTCATTCCCTTATGCTTTTGTCTTAAAATGACTACTTCAAAAATCCTGAAAGAAAAAATCCCAGCTTAATGAATCAGACTGTGTGGCTCACAGACCTGTACATGAAACATGAAACTGTTTTTAAGTTGGAACTACAACAATTTGGATACGTTTTGATATCGCAAGAAATATAAAAACAAACCGGAATGAACACCGATGTTCCATTTGTGAATACAATGCCTGCCAGAGTTTGAACATATCGCAACAACCTACCATTTCAAAGTTTCTCGACTTTCCGCGATTGTCGCTGTTTGATGAACATCCCATCCTTGTCGGGGTCCCCTCAAACACAGATAAATTGAATGAAATTCATATAAGTATCAGAAGTAAATATTAACTCACTTGCAACTTAAATGCGTTGTTTGTCTCAAATTCGATGACCACCGCACAGTTATTCGCTGCTGCTTCTGAGAGTAGTGACCTAAGAGCTACAGTGTTTTTATCCGCGAAATGTGACAGCCTCCGTGATGTAAAATATACGACTGCTGAGGAGCTTTGATCATTCCCGGTGGATGAATCAGCTGGAATGATCAAATGGTGTGTCTTCATCAGGTCCGAAGTGAACGCAGAGGAGCAGACCTTTATTGTTCCTGGAATTAATCACATCAGATGATGCTTTCGGATGCGCATGTTCTTTCAACCTGTTACATGAGAAAAACGAAACGGTAAACACGGAGGTGGCATAAACCTTTGATGAGTATGTCCATCAGAAACACTAACCTGGTGTAGAAGCAACTTGTAAACGTAGTTCAACTGCAAATTATGTAATACTAGTTACTGCCAGAAGTTGCTTGGTTATGTGTTGTTGCACCTATCGCTTTCGACAGACAGTAGAGTATAAAAAACATTTACTTTAAAACTTGTGCAACTTTCAGTCTATTCTCACCTACAAATTGTCATAGATAACCGTTTTTAACGAGTGTACTAAGTTGATACACTTTTTATCGTTTTATTGTCGTTGGACCGTATGATCAAATTTCTGTCCATCAGAAGTCTAACTAAATTCCTCCGTTTTCCTCATGGTATAAAAATATCAAGCCGTATATACTGTCCTAACCAGAATGAAATACTTCCGGTTTTGTCGCATCATCCACACAATGAGGCCGGAGCACATCCGCAATCACGATACACGCTGGTAATTCAGGTTCCAAAGCACAATGGGCACTTTGTAGACACAGCTGAGAGAGCAGAGAGGTGTCCGTATCTCGCGAATGACTCTCACGGACCCTGTCCATCAGATCAGCTGAACAAATGCAACCAATAAAACAAAACTGACGATACATTTATAGTAGTTTGGAAACTGTTTTAATTGTTGGGCCTTAATTTACTTACTGTCTGGTGCGACTGTTTATTGGCATCTTGTCAGAACTCGACCTTGTTAACTCACTTATCAGTTGCTTTCATACTTTATGTGGTTTCATGCTCTGCTCAATGATCTACATATTCGTTTGTTCCTTTTTTTCTGTTTCACAAATCAACCCATAGCGTAGAATTGTGGTATTCGGTTACTCGAGAGGTTAACTCCTTTTTCTGACAAAGCGTGCTGTTTGTGTTCTACAATCGACCTTAATTTGTCGGCTCAATTATTATAACGGGAATTGGCACTGGTTACTTCATGAACAGTGTCCTTAATTCAATTACAGCTATGTCGCATCAATCATGGCTAAAAAATATACCTGTTGAAAAATCCGAGATTTGGTTACTTTCAAGTTGAACATCACTCACCTTTGATTGCAGACTTCGCGTTCAGATAAACTTTCCAGTAAGCCTGATTCCAAAAGAAAATGCTAGACTCGAGTTCCGCTCTCATTAGAGCTCGTCAATGATGCATATCTTTGCCACGGCCCAAGTTTGAACTCTGACCACGCTTTTCATGAGGCAACACTGTTGACCACTACGCCATTGACCTCAAATGAGGCACAACTGAATTATCAAATCTAAACCACTTTCGCGGTTGCCTTATAAGAGCGTGGTCGGAGCTCAAGTTCCGGCCGTGGCAATGATATGCACCACTACTGACGAGCTCTAATGAGAGCCAAACTCGAGTCTAGTGCTTCTTTTCGAAAGAGACTGGCTTGAAAGTCTGCCTGAATACAGAAGATTCTTAATTTTTGGGGTATTCTGTTAACCTTACTTGTCTCTTGGGTTATCCTCTGTATTCTATTGACTCACCAAACCGTTCTCATGTCCAGTGAACAGCAAGCTGTTTGTTGAATTTGTCCAAACTTGGCTCTGTATGGGCTTATCGGCTACCGACAATGTTTTCGTTTGGACCCGCACTATTTTGAATTCTGCTGGCTACAACATTGTTTAGCGTTCATTTGACGCCGCCGTATTCCGTGTACTAGTTCTATACAGTTGCATTTTTTATGAGAAACCACATGACTTTTGGTACGTTCATCCTGTTCACTAAGTATGTTTTTGTACTGTGTTAGATCATTGTGTTCAGTTCTATCTCAAGCGTTTGGCATATCAGCAGGTCGATCATCTAGCAACATTGGAGCTATTCACCGTCAGCAATTCGTCCCGTTGGCATCCATCCGCTTTGAAGGCGTTTCAAACCGAAAGGAGGCCTTATTGATTGTGCGTTATCACATGGAGTTCGACGTAACGTTATTTCAACAATGGGCCCGGTCGCTTACCAGACGAATTCCTGCCTAAGGTACAACGTACGCAAGGCTCTAAAATCACAGTTGAATTTAGTAAAATCTAGTCCTACGTTTTGTATAACTGAAGATAGTTGGAATAATTTGAAAGTAACTCTCTCTCTCTCGTAACGTTCAATGTATAGGCGTAACCGGTGCTTTCATATCGAATGCTGTCCACAAGTGTGTCCTCATTCTGGACAGGTAGTGCAATGTACTGTTGATGCACTTGTACATAGATCAAACGTAAACTCTTGTTGCGTTTAGACAAGTTGGATCTTTCAGAATCACAATCAGCAAGATCGCTGTGAAGCCTACAGAAGCGGAATCCGGTTATGCTGAAAAACGTGTCTGGATAGCTCAGAAAAACTATGGACAAAACAACAATTTACACGATATGAACATTCTGGATCATGAGCCAAATCCTGCCAATACGAAGTGCTGATAACTTATCGTAAGAAATCTATCGTAGTGTAAATACGAAAAATGTGCGAATACTTTTAACTGACTCACACTGGTTGTATGGCATCTCTCCGCCATCGACATTCAACAGACACTGCATCTGTATTTTTATACCAGCGGAATACTTGTCAAGTCTTAGCAAATCGGTAATGATAAGTAGTGGACATGTTTGAATCACAACATCCAGTTTGCCTGCAAAACAACGTGAAGCAGTGTGAAAAACTCAGTTCGCCAATACATTCTGCTTTTGTTGATTCGCTACGGTTATCTTGTGTTAGTCAGTACAGCTGACGCAGCTTAAAAATATGCACACTTGACTTGTTTTAATTTGACCATTCTGGTTCTGCCCACACAACATCATCTTGAGAGATACTCCTCAAACAAAACGCAGGTTGTGCCGGGTTATTAATCCCCGATTCATGTAAACTTTAAATTCAATGTAAGCTGGACTGCAGGAAAATATGTGTGCAGTAGACATCCCCTGAACTGATGTATCTGATTCGTATAATATATACAGTGATCCCAGTCGTCAGCATGCCAATATTCTGAAGGATACTGTTCCATACAGAATCGTCACTTTCATTTTCGAGTTCGGTTCAGTGTTTCTATCTACCCGGTTGGTTACATTAATCTATTACGTTTATCACTCCTTATACCACGGTGCTTTGGCCACCTTCGAAAAGCGTCTCAATAGTGACCATTAGATCCGGCTTACACGATGTATATTCTGTCATTGAAGTTATGAGTCGCATACTATTAGATTTCTGAAATGTGCCTGCCAATGACGAATTAACTGGTGCGCAAGGGACTGAATTAATGCATGCGTCTACTGTTCGCTAGAAGAAGCCATGTATTTGAATCGCACACCGAGATCAAATGCACACACACTTTGTATATCCCACACTCAGTTCATAATCGGACGTATTTATATCACAAGTAACGAAGACGTACAGTTGCAACGTATTCATCCTCTCTCTTCACAGTCACCTCATAATCATTAAACACTACAACTCATGAGACAAAGCTAACGCGTTTTCATGGTAGTTGACAACCTGTGGCTATGTTTGTCATGGAAAACGTAAAGTCAGAACCAGTTCGGTCATGTAAAAATAGATTATACTTTACAGATTGAGGGGATACTCCATTCCGGCCAGTCTTAGAATGATTTTGTCAACCAATTTTCATACAAACTGATTAAATTAGCGTAATTCACACACCGCATACCCGTTTGCTTATTGGCCGAGAAAACCACTGTCTCAGTTCCCAGTGAACGGTGTGCACCATCTTTTGGGAATATCGGTTATCACGCTGAGCCTCATATAGGTTTACATGCCACGCGTTAACTATGATTTCTGCTCAAAAGGCTGGTCTGTAATGACATTGACAAGTTGACCTACTTCAAAATCACTCATCCACTTTTGAACTACCGATTCAGAAGCGACACTTAGTCCAAAAATACCGCCACCTGTAGATGAAGAAGCTGTCATTGAGGCAACGCAAAAGTGTTGGAAAGGCGCTAGTGACCAGTTCAAAACTCTAACATGTCTTCTTGTACTTTCGGTTTGGTTAATGGTACTCACTACGGGGATTTTAATAATTTGATTATTAATATAAGTTGCGCTTCATATAAAATGGTTGCAGCTTTTACAAGCAAATGGGGCTGTGCGTTTATCTGTGATAGTCTAGTCATGTTTGATATAAGGTCAGTGACACACTGGTCAGCAGCACTACCTCGTGAACGCGTGAACCCAGAGTTCAACTCCTGGCTGTGGGAAGAATAGGCACTATGGACAAGCTAAACCAAATGCGAAAACCGACGGTAAGACTTCTTTCCAGAAAGAACATACTGATTGACCTGTATGGTTGTAAAAAGCTAGAATGAAGCGTAAGTACTGTTTGAACAATATCAACCAGATTACTTTAAAACATGTGTGCAGCAAAGTGAGCAGCCCTTATGTGATGAACCAAAGTTAGTTGACCACTGCCTATCATAAGCCTTTCCCTCAATATTTCACATGGAGCATACGAATTTGCCCAGTTTAGACGACCACATATTCCTCAGAAAATTACCTAACGAGCTCCCCCAACCAGATCATTATCACTGTTAAAAATCTTCCGGTACTGGCGATTCTCTTCGAAAATGTCAAAACGGCATTCACTTTGTCAACATTCCATAATTCAAGTAAGGGTAGCTGCTCCTCGCTTTTTTCGGTCAGTTTTTGACTCATAATTGGAATACAATCCTTTCAAAGAGTGCAGAAACTGCAAATACGGTCATTCTCGGATCACAAAGAAAATCACTCCTCTGTATCTGATACGTTTACTTATGCTGCATTAAACTATCTCTCCTCCTACACAATCATCCAGTTCACTCAGATCAGCATAAATACCAAGGCGATCTAGTGTAGCTGATTTCATTTCGTAAACCTAACTCGCAATATACCGTAGTATACTCAAATGAATAGTAGTGAAACTACATTTTTTTCATGCGTAGTAAGGAGAGGCAACGAGCAATAACAGAACCAAATGATTTGTATGGCTGGCACTAAGGGCACCTGTAAATCTTTAGTCAATAATTTAACCAACCCAAGTCCAAACGAACGTGACGGACAGAGGGTTATGTGATGATGCAGCCTGTACGAAGTACCGACAAGCGAATGGATCAACCAGATGGTTTCAGCAATTCTCTCACTAACTATGCAGACAGTTCAGTTAATTGCATCACAACCCTTGCGATAAAACTGATTATACCATTAGTGCACAAAAGACTGAAACTGTCCGATTGGTTCGTTCACCTGATTTACTGTGTATAGAATTTGCACAAAATTTGATCGCTTTACAGTAGTGATTAATCAGATGGAATCAAAACGTCATCAACTCGCTAATTCTTTTATGTCCGTATTGATCACTGTATCCGTTCGAAACGGTCAGTTTTAGTCTTCGAACGTTCAATTTACTTAGATAGAGCCATCGCATAAGGCTTGAGCTTTTTTGAAGATAGACCGGAAGAGAAATGGGGCAGGTGTTGAGTTTCCAAACAGTCGTCCTCTGTGTTTTCATACAGATGTTTTGTTGTAACCCAAACATAGTGAGTGTAATAAATATATGAATCCCGAATCTCCTCCTACAAAACCTAATCAGCCCGCATAAACTAGTTGTGCGTAGGTCTGAATTCCAACCATCAACGTGGTCTGGTGTATTCTATGGCACCTGGGGTATTCGTGTGAACAAGTGTACTATCCGATCGCGTATATTTGCGAAACTTCTCTTCACCAAATGAAAACTTGGGCAAAATCAACAAGCAACTATAGTAAGCTTTGCCTTATCCGTTTTCTGTTTTTAGTCACAGCTTTGTAGTCCACCGTTTGTATTCTTTCATCCGTGTCTAATCACTCAGAAACTTGCCGGAATACTAGCCACTGTGGGACAAACCCTATGATGGTGTGCATTGACAACAATCACGAGATGAATATCGGCACAGCCTAAACAACCAGACGGTTCTGATTCTGCATAGATACCATACTAAAAGCTAGATGAGATACCTCTTGCCTATTAAATAACCACTCGGCATCTAAAAGTCTTCGAAAACTACGAGCTGGGCGAGGGATTTACGGGAGGAATACAGATTATCCAATAAAAAGTTGCCACAGAAAACTTAGTATAAGGCAAGGTAACTTAAGAAATAAGTCCGGTGAGAGATGAGAGTGAAGAGGTGAACATCCGAATCGAATGCCAGTCAAGTACAGCTGACTGGACAGTCTACCTGATAGTTCCGTTCGGATGGGGAGACGCTCACAAGCTGCCCTGTCGGCTACGTCGAATGAAATCGTGATAGTTTTGGTTGCGACTGTCAGCCAGTATAACCACCGGTTGAATTTTGTGAATACAGCTGTTTTCCTGAAAATTTAACGCAAGTGGGAGCGGATGAAACTACTCCATGAGCAGCCGCGTTATGAACAATTTCAAAATCAATGATAAAAACACCGGAGGCTCAAAATCACGTCGAACACGCCAAATCTTTTTTGGGTCAGACTGTTTCTGACAGAGCGTATTTAAATGTAACTGATATGTGCGAGTGCTTAGAGCTCCAGTACACTGAAAGCCAAACTCATTCTCGAAAGTGTTAGTTAAACCCCATGTAGTCATACACGTTTGAATAAGGCTTGCCCCACCGTACTCTCAGAAAATATCTGTCAGTTGATTAAGACACAAACTAAGACAGAAACGTATGTTTGTCTACGCTACTGGTTCTTCATCTTCCACAAGTAATCCCCGCTCATTACTTGTCTTCAACGTCCACCACCTCCCATTTCTTGTCATCTTCTTCACTCAGGGTATTAAGCAGTAACCGCTTTTACTTACTATTCGGAAATCAATATGCCGCAGGACACCGTATTGTAAAATCCTGGATGTAGTGCGCGTATCAAAATACAATCAAGTCACACAAGAGACATATCACCAGATGACAAGGAGATAGTACGTTCCAGACAAGCACAACTTAGTGAACTCACCGGCGCAGTACAGTTTTAAGCTAACCACAAGGCAATGACAGTTTTCAAGAGTATACTGTGAAAACCGGATCACAGCTCCTTTCCACGTGTTTGTTATTAGGACCGTTAGATTTATTCTGATTGTTTGATTTTACACTGGACAATGAACTGAAAAAGAAAATGAATGGTCTAGATCACAGGATTCATTCCAACTCAACAGAATCAAAAAAGAGGGATGGTTGCAGGTCTAATTTCGACCGGAATCAAAACGTCATCAACTCGCTAATTCTTTTATGTCCGTATTGATCACTGTATCCGTTCGAAACGGTCAGTTTTAGTCTTCGAACGTTCAATTTACTTANTGGTTGAGTTAAAGACGACATAGCTTTTCTTGGTGCGCATCTCGCTAACCTCATGCATTTGCATGTTGCGCACAGCAAATGGTTAACCACACTCTACATTATATCAGCAGCAATATCTCTCCCTTATATTCAACGTGCACCACTATGCAAACAGTTCCAATGAATATGGTGCTGGTCAGGTATGTTCAGAAACATTATTTCAAGAGCAGCAGAGTTACACTGTGAAATTTCTGTCGCAAAACAACAGTGTTATTATACTATATTGAATGTTAGATGAACTGTACTAGAGTTGGTTATGTTACTCACGTAATGCCCAATTTACATGCCGTCATATCAGCATCCCCAACAAACATTAACACATTGGCTAAGAGCATGAGTACTTCTTACGAAATATTTGAATTTTCCAGCATTTTGAACTTCTTTTTGAAGTCTAAACTTTAGCCTCTTGAAATAAAGCAGAGTAATTGAAATCTCCATGGAGAAGGTAACCTGAACACAATTCACAAGTGTAGGAAGTACACAAATATCGAGAGATTGTTCAACCGGTTCTTTTCAATACGAAAACACTTAATTCCAAACTCGTTCGAATTTATCGGTGTTGTAGGTCCTCATCACATTCAGGTCTCTAGCCCTCATATATGTCCTTTTGTGAATCTGTGCTGATGGATATGCTTTAAATCTAAAGTCCGTCTCTGCCAAATTATCTCAACTAAACACTCTATCGCACAAGCCGTGTTAGTGAGATTCTTTGTGAAAACCATAATAAATTTATATTATACGCACTAAAACAACTCCACCCTCATCGTCAAGAACAGCAAACTTACTGACAGTAGGTGAGGAGTAAACGGTCACGTTCTTAACTTTCTCTGAGTAAAATTTATCCACTGACACATCTTTACACTACAAAGTAATTAATTACCATTTAAATGAAATGATTTCCCAGGAGTCATCAGTTTAATACAACTTGTTTGAATAGGAAGTATTAATGAAAAAGTTCTCCTTTCGCCAAAAGTTGAAAAGGAAAAGAATGATGCAATCATACTTCGTTGTTTTAATTAGCAATTAATTTTGCATAGTACTCCGTTTTTACTTTTCAAAATACAGCAGCTGTTTATGAAAAAACGGATTCAGAACATCGTAAACGCAACACTTTTTGTAAGTGAATCATTACCATTGAGGCTAAGATATGGGAATGCAATTCCATTCAAACAATTAAGCAAATAATGCAATAGAATTGGAATTCAGGAGACTGAATCTCCCTACTGTCAGTAAAGATTCGATTACAGTTAGATACAAAGATAAGTGGATTTATCATAGTTTTCTTCTTAAGCATTCATACACGGTGGAATATAAAATTAGGTTACACACGCTCTGTCATTCGGGAACACTTTCGTTGCGGCTCCATTATCGCGGTTGTCAACGTGTTTTCTGGCTAATATTATGGGTAAAGGTATACACTGTCACAATATCTTATGTCCATTACAATGTTTAATGAAGTGATTTTTTCCAAAATCTTTTTATCCTAGCTTACCGTCTAACTTGAATGAAACGTGTTGTTCGTTTCTAATTAGAAGTTATAAAGAAAGTCATGAAGATTTCCATATTTCACACAGGAACAAGTGAAAACTTTGTTACATTTGTGGTGACTTTATCACAAAGTCCAACAAAACTTCCTCAAAACTTGTTCGCCCACACTTTTAAACTCATGGGACCAATTTAGAATTTCATCGATTTATGCCTAGAGAACGTGACAAAACAAACCAGAATCACATTCGGCTTAGGCAATACGTTCAAAATTAGTCAAATTTGGGATTATAAGTGTATTCTACCGGTCGGAGTCTGAAGTTACTGTTCATTTTGCAAGCTAAGCAGAACGAACATGAGTTACAAAGTGAAGGCTGAACTTTACAAACTTCGTTTGGCGTATGTTTATTTCAGTAACTGAGTTGGGTGATCACGAAAAGAACCGAGTGAATTACTTTCTTGAATAAAAAAGTTACTTTGTTGCTGTGTTCCCTTTATCTGCAATCCGCAACTGATGAGCTGTTTGTGATTAGGGTGCCGATTTTTTTACAAGCGGCACCGTGCCTAGTCATTGTTTGTCCGATTGCAAATTAACCAAAAGTGACTGATCGATTTTAACCCGCAAATAGAGGAAGCGCCACTCCTAAGAAAAATATGTCACGCTTTTACGCATTCCTGTTGATCGCAACCGCACGGTTCAGTAATCTATCACTCTGTGGTGGTCTAACAACCAAATGATTATTCCCGGACCATGTGTTCAACTCTCTAAGGTGAGTGATGCTAGGGAGACACAACAATATCACGCCAGCTGTGCAACTCCTTATTGGTACTTGATGGGTTTAACTGCCTCCGTCCAAGCGCTTGCCCAGGAACACACCGTTCGATGTTAACCATCAACCGACTGATCGAGCTCAATAATTAGTTACGTGAGTTCGGTGGAGATTAACTGCGGTTTTCACATATAACGTTACCTGGAAATATTTTATAGTGTGGTGTATAGTTCAGATGACAACACTGTGGACAGATGCCACTAAAATGGTCAACTACCGATAATTACAAGTTCCAGAGAAAGCCTTGTTGTTCAGAAGTGGTGGTTAGATGGTACTTTGCTGGTTGTCAATCATGATGAGTTAATTAGATGTCACTGGAGAAGTATCATACGGCAATACGGTAAAGGTCACACTAATTAGGACTACAAAATATGTTTTTGCCGTTTTGTTATTCCTCAAATTGAGAAAAGTTACCAACGTATGGGAAACTACCATATTCACCACCAGGGTTGACCTCATAACCGACAATAGAGGTACCCCATGAAAATATTTTAATCACACAACATCATGAGAAATCATGATTTTTATACTGAAAAACATTCATAACATCTGTTTCGTGGTTGATTAGTGCAGATGACAATGACAGTCTACTTTTGTGTAACAATCATATTTGTTTATCACAGTTCTGCGCAAAGTACTAGATTGTTAATGGTTAGTTGGCTACACGTATATGATAAATGGGTTTTGCCAAATCGATAACCTATGGTATAACGGCCAGAGCGGTTGCTCCACAAGAAGACGGATCAAAACTGATAACACGATGAGAGGTAGTGAGGAAAAACTTCATTCAGGAAAGAGAAACGAATTGTGTGTATTTCTGCGGAAGGCGCTTTTTGAAATCCGTAGTTGTAAGCGAACGCTATCAACAGCTGTGAGTGACACTGAATTTACAGTGGTCAGAACTTTCACACTTATTCTAGCTACGTTAAGTGATTGAAAGCAAAAGGAAGTGTGCCCTAGTCCAGCAATGGATGCCGTGCGATCCCCTATGCACGAAACATGTGTTCAGAGATGTTGATTGGCATGTACGGATTTGACATGAACGACCAAGCAAGGTAGGTTGTAGGCCCATCGATTGAACGGTACTGCCTGTACAGTTTATCAAGGTAAAGACAATTAATAGGTAATATTATTTAAAAGACAGTAACTAAGTAACCAACTAATGGAAATAACGATCTGGCGCGGTAAATACGTTTCGATAAAATGCATGTAATTTTGAAAAACCTCAGTTTTACTCGAAGCCAACAATGGCGCTTTAACATTTTTGAGGTCACACAACACACGGTTGGACAAAGCACCAATTGCAGAGTTTGTAAGGCAATCTTCAGGAGCAGACTAAAAGCCCCAAAGTCAGTTTCAACCTTATTGACACGTCGGCCGACAGCTTGAGTCTAAAGTAGTGGTTTGCGTCTAAGGTTAGATAACAATATATATATATATATACAGGTTCAAATGAAAAATCCTAAGATGACCCACCACATAACAATATCCGACGCAAAACCCTTCGCACCTTCTAATCATTGCACTCGGAGGTCGAAATAATGGAAGTTGCTTGTTGAAGGTGACCAATATTTGCGCTTAGTTCTGTAAAGCTAAGTAAAAATAACCTTTGGAAATCATTTTATTCTTCGTCAGTAGGTATAATCATGATAGAATGGTGGATACCGATATTTTAACTAAACAACCTCACCGTGAACCTATGCCAGAGGACATACGATTGCTCATTAACAGAGTCGTTTTTGTTGTAAGAAATGACCCACTGACCTATTGAATTCATTGACGTAGAATTAGCTTAGTTGCAGTGTAGTTGAATATGTTTGAATAAGGAAGTGGTTGAGTATAAATAGCAAAATCTCCATCCTTAAGCAGGAAGAACTAATATACCGTGCATTCACGAGCATTCTCATTCGTCCTTGTTCCGCTGTCCGTTCGGCCCTTATAGGCCGTATCGTCAGTCACACCAAGGTCAAAAGGAATGGATCAGACAGCACAGTGTGGGCATGTATTCGGAATGACAACAAAAGTTGGCACGAAGGCTGAGAGTGTGTTCGTGAAGGCCATAGAATCACATGACCATGCCACATGTGAAGGTCATTCACAGCTATACAGTGTTAGGCCTTTTGCAAAACAGTAGTTTGGCGGGATTGGGGGCTTCTTGGACAAAAATTGCACACAGTGGTGCGTTTGAGAGGCAGATGGCGCCCTTATCTTGCGTGGAGTTTGCCATTCTATTTCGCAACCAGAATGAACTTCAGCATCTGTTAAGAACGATTCATTTTCACTGTGCTTGATCTGTTTGTTTCGGTAATGACGCTTTGTACGACAAATGCTAGTGTCACAGCTAATCACAGGCGATTATTTTCACTAGATATGAGACATCTCCCAGTTGCAAATTATATCTTGAATTTGGCCACCGTTTCCACTAAGTTGGTGCATCATCACAATACGTGACGTTTGACGTTTGCCGAAGCCATGATAGTGAACTGTGCTGGACACGGATTTTTGCTCCCTCTTACTGTTTGCTAAACTTGGGCTGTTCACAATTCTCATCCATCTAACAGATATTGACGTTAACTGTCTATTACAAATAAGTGGCATGAAAACCAAGTAAACACATATAATAGGGATATCACACTATTACGGGTGATTACTAAAGTGGATTAAGTATCACTAAGAGCCCCGTTTTTGCACTATCTTTGACGGGAGTCTGTGAAACTTAAGACGCTACGTTCGCTTTAAGGATTACATAACGCATGAGAAAATTGGACCAACAGTTATTGTCAAATCTGAGGGAGCGTATTCGGGTTCGTCATTTGGGTGATTCACAGTCGTGGGCCACATTAATGCCGTAACTCGATAGTCGACTGAACTGGGTTAGGGTATTATACTGTAAAGAGAAAAGGGTTGTGAGATTTGTCAGACCTCATCTAACTGCGGCAGGTCGGGTCCTGAAGAAGGCTCAGCTGTTATCGAGTAAGTGTAGACTGATTACAAAGGAAGTGTACAAACTAGACCATCACGTTTGTTATCATGCGAGTTGGTATGACTAACGTCCACAGAGAATCCTACTTCATACTGCACAGCTGAACGGTCGAATCGTCGGAAAACTGTATCTATATGAAATAAAATGAAATACTGGTTCGCTATATTCCTACCATATTAGCGATTGCTTGCCCATTGAAAGAGGTGTTGCAACTGCGTCTGTCCGTAGAGCGGGTGCACAAACTACCTGCTGGAAAACATTCACAACACACACCCATGATTTTGATATTATGCTTGTGCGTTTATACTTACAGGTGGCTATTCATAAGAGAACGTTCTACACCAACATCTGATTAATACACGACAAGAATACCAGACGTCTCTAGATCATTCCACGAACTGTTCGGATACATGGTGATTGACTGCAATGCATATGATGAGGTACGAACGAAATATGCTGTTCGTTTACGCTCATTCAATGACTGTTACATAGATACCAGTGAATCGTACTCCTATCCATTAGAACTTTGGACAAAACCGGAGCATACTACCCACTTTCATGAAGTATATGCTTCGTGATTCTGCATATCTGCTTCATATTATTCAGACGAATTTGTTTAATGATTGTCTCCTCAACAAATATGTATTTATGCTTTCATGCACGTAGAAAATTGATCCTGGTATATAGGGTCTCATTTCCAACCAAACATTTCCTAACTAATTTACTTGTGCCCAGCAAAAATAACCATTTTAGCGGTAACCCACAAACCCTATAAATAGCATGCACCTGTAAACAGAATGCATTCGCAGAAAAAAAGGATACTGCTCCAAAAGACATCACAGCCTTTGACTCAGAAATAAAACTGCAGTGTACGTTTGGTTAGTCTACATGTACTGTAGTAGTCATAATTAATGTGTAGGAAACTACAAGCTTGTTACGAGAGGTCATGACTGAATCCCATGATTGACAGCTAGGTAATACGGAAATCATGCGAGCATAAGCAGATTAAGGCGTCAACAATCAATCAGGAACTGTCATTTGATCCAAATAAGCCTGGATGTGGGTGTGAAGGTGTAAGAGTACTGTCGAATCATGCAACTACTACCATGTCAGAGACGACCATGTATTGCCTGCCCACACGCGTGACAGGGCACAAAAGATATTAGTCCAAACCAACCCTTATTCATCAACAGATCCAAGACGCTGCTTTCAACAGTTAAAACCCAACTTCGCCTGTGTGACGACCCTTGGTTATCCGTCGTGATTGTTCGTATTACTAAAGTTTGAGCACAAAACCAATTAACCCAGCGGGCTAGGAACTTCAAAATTGCGAAGCTGAAGAGTAACAATCAAAAAACTAGATTCGGCATTGTAAGAACTAGCAAATGATGCAAAACACAACAACAACAACGCGTTCTTTCTCGAACTGCAGTAGCATCTAATCCATTAACTTGTGCCTAGGACCAATGTTCACTTTCTTTGCTAGCGCAATCCGACCAAAATGGCTGATATGTGAGGACAGGGCCATTTAAGTGTAAGAATAATCTAAGGGGGGTAAATACCGGATTGGAGTTTATTGGATTGCAAACAAATGTGGCCTGAGTAAAATGATCGTAACCATTCGTCGTGTGTCATCATGAAGATCCTAATGTCAAACGAACAGTAAATCGGTTGGAGAGAATGGCAAAAGTGTCCAACAGTAGTTACATCGTCTTCATTGAGTGAATGAATAAACTGGTCTGTCTACTTTTAATTAGGCTTCATAGATACTGGAGATAACCGGTTCTTCATAAGGTTAGCCACTGCGTTCGCCGTTCAATCGAAGGAATATGGCTGTGGTGATCCGCCTAGCGTCTGCCTGCTAAATTTGATGAAAATGTTGGTTAATAGAGATCGATTGTGGCCATTTGGCCATTTGAAACAACCGCCTGCAAAGTTAACTTAAGTGACCACGTGGGTCACTGAAGACCTGTAAGCGTTTATTCACAACCCACTTGCGTGTTTCCAGATGAAGTCACATCGGTGATTTTGACTGCAGGCGGAGGAGTTTTCAAGAATTTAGTTTCATTTTCAAGCTTGAATTTTCAAGTTTATACAAAACAGAATAACACCATGATCGATCACTGATATATGGCAATTTAAAAGGATTTAAATCATATTATGGAACACTTCTGAAAGAACGTATATAGTAAAACGTATAACATAGAATTTGCTAACGGAAATCGTTGTATTCATTCCTTAAACATTCAGAACTAGGGTAGCAAGAAATACCGGCACAGATTTAAAATGGTATGTACTACTGGATTGTCTGTCACAGTTCGGTCACATTTCGTTGTACTAATTGTGGAGCTACAGAGTGTACTGAACCCCTGAATCCTCCCTGTCTACTCTACGAAGAATTTTTCCACCACTCTTACATATCGACAAAATTGAATTCACGAACCCTTGATCACCATACATTACTTTATCGGTAAAACTATTGTTGAATACCACGGATGCGCTCAGTTTAGGCATGAGAAGTTAGGTGTAGCGGACAGGTTTCTACTGTGCATCAGCAAAAGTCTAAACAAGGTGTATCTGTACGGGCTCTGGTAGACGAAAAATATTCGTGGAGTCCAGTTTTACAATACCAGTCAAGTCGGCTGTTGAAGTTTCTATAAATATGACTTGACCTACGTAATATACCTAACCCAGATTTGGCTACACAATCATGAGGCATTTAGAGGCTCCGACAAACGGGACTTTGAGCAAAGTAAGAGAGTGTGAGCAAATTGAAAGTGCATCTACGAATCCTAAAAATTGATCCTCGACCTGTTTTGTTTGTGTTCCACACGTCTGACAGATTAGTTTGAACGAATTCGATGGGATGATCACGTGGTTTCACCAAGTGCGTAGCGGCTTTAGATGCGTAGTTTTTTATCGGTCTTCGCGTTAACCACAACGGATCATGTGTCCGGATGAGTTCAGAAAATCACCTTGTTGTGTGGCCTGCGCAGCTTGTTCCATAGAGACCCAGGAAATGTGAAAACAGAAACTGGCAGTGACCTCAATGCCAGCCTACTGAAGCTTAAATGAACGTTACACGCACAGTTGCCTTCGTTCGTTTACTGATATTTTCACTATGTCATTGCTGCTTCAGCTGACGGGTCTAGAAACCTGGTTGCCCAATTCTGAGGATTATTCATAGAGAGATGTGACGTCCAATGAAAATAAACGCTTTCCCATCATGGTCACTAGAATGCTCCAGACTATGAGTTGCTAGTTATGTTTTGAATGAATACGATAAGTTCTCTAGCAATTTTGCCGTTGTGTGACACCAAGACTTCCACATGTATATAAAATTGATCGTATTGGTAATTCGCTTCTATTCAGCCTCAGTAACACACGTTATTTAATATCACGATACTAGTAAAATTAATCAGCAGACCTTGTTTAACAGCATTTCAGCATTAACAATTGACGACCATATCTTGTGTTTCCTCTGAATTGCATTCGGATGGGACAAAAAAGTGGTTAGCAGATGTCAGTCTGTTACAAACCTGTGACGTGTGTTCAAATGTTTCGAGCTTTGAAAAACAGGTTCGAATGTTTAGATAGTCTATTCAGCAAAACAGTTTTTCAACAATGAAACACAAGTGTATTCCAAACTAGAGAGCTTTTGTGAATGAACTTCAGCAGAGGGTAACTGATCCAGTTTTTGAATGCCGCATTACCATTGCAGAATGTCACGTTCGACAAAGTCAGTTGTACATTTTAGGTCTGTTATAGTTTGTATGAGCTCTGGTCATATCGATGTTTTAGTATCGCACGATGGTCAGATTATTAAAGTGGTGTTTCGATATAAAAATTTTCGTGAAACCGTAACCAGAATATTTAGTCTGTCTTTTCCAATGTACTATATGACAATTCAAATTTTGTTACGTGATTCCTCAAAAAACAAGTTTCCGATATATCATTTTGGGCCAAATACAACACAAGTATGAAATTATAAAAATGGTAGCCATTACTATGGGGAAATTTCATCAAGTGAGGATTGTGCAGATCTTGGTGCAGTGTGAATATGACGTCGTTTGACAATTAAAAATATGGTCCGTCAGACGGAGTAGCAATTGCTTTAACGAGGAGGGCTGACGATAACTTGGAAGAAAGCACTTCTGCGCACACAGACAAAGCTTTCACGACCTGAATGTGACACCTCCTACAGATGCTAGGTTGCGACATATCAGATCCGTGGTTTGAATAAGTTTGACATAATAGATCGGCTCAAATACAATATCTGTCTTCACTCAGTGATCTGAGTCTACTCGATGGGCTGTAAAGGTTGCAAAACTCTATTCTGAACGTATGATGAACTTATGTTCAAGCACTTATATTATTACGGCCTGTCGTCTATGGAGCGTAGTAGCCACGTGCATAATTTCCGGATCATGCGAGATTTACGCTGCATCATGTTCCAAGCAGTCCTGTCTTGGAAGTCATTATCATATCTGGCATGTTTTAGCTCCTCCGAAGATAGTACTCCGAAACTTGCTTGTTCACATCAGTTCAATCTTTGAAGTAATATTAGTCACCTTTTTTTCAGCTCCGGTCCAAATTCCACGTTCCCGTTGTAATCACATGGTGTTTGTTTGAGTTTGTGATTTGGGCAGTAGTCGACTACACCAACTGGTCGATGAGGTCGCACGTATCAATAGTCTTTCCCACATCTAAACAAGTGTACATGAATCACATCACTGTTTGATGGTACAGGACCATCTACTCATGATTCTGGTAGAACAAAACAACGATGTCTGTATACCTTTCGTGAAATGCTGTCAGCGTTCGACAAAAATAAGATATCGAATTTTTCAAGCCTGTATGTAAGAAACTATAGTAAGGACCATGCAACTCTGGATAACATCCGAGACTTTTCAGTATGACTGCAACGAGTTGTGGGGATATCATATTCGCCCACAGACACTGGTAAATCTGTCTACCCTCTTAATTTAACTAACGTCGTAATCAAGCTCTATGAGCTGGCGTAAGTTTTTCAAACACCTGCTGCTGTTGCTAACGTTAACGTAGACAAAGCGTTACTATCTGGTAAGTAATCCACCAACCTTCAACCATCCACGCAAGTAAATCATTCAGCCGGTAATTTTGTTGCGTCTGTTCAATTGTATCTGAAAATGAGCGCGGCTTCCAGTGTCGAACTGTCACTGCTTCCATTCGCTGGAACCAAGAAACCGTGGAACGGTCTTCAGAATGACACCTTGGTTCAACATTTTGAAACCTGGTTACTCAAAAACTGCTCGTTCAGAGTGATCCAAAATAGTATTGTAATTACATGTATAATTCAAACAAGGTTAAATAACTAATTACATGAATTTCTTATTTTAATAAACGCGAGATAACAGTCTACAGAAAAAAGCTTCATAGTTGGAATTTTTGTCACGGGGACAAGTTAGTGAATTCCGTGTTAAGGAACTGAGTAGTTTTACTAACAGGATAGTGTGAAAACGATTTTGCAAACGTTGTTAGTAGGACCAGTATAGAGACATTCTTTCAATTAAGTCTCCAAGTGGTCATTTGACTGAGAATTGACACAATCCTGTTTTATAGCTTCTTTTGTTCTCATCGCTAGGACATTGAGCAGTTCTGATGAAACGTAGAATTTACGCTCAACTTCAATTCATCTGGATGTTGAAATGAATTTTCGTTCAGATCTCCTTATGTGAGATGAAAAACTATGATATGAAATCATTTGATTCCAATTATGGTTTGAAAAATTTGGGGGAAACAATTGTTGGTAAATAAAGAATGTTTCCAATACTTTGCAGACAAAACAGGACATTTTTAAGTGGACAGCCAACAAGGAACGACAAAATTTCGTTGTTCACTTGTTCCCTTTGAAGATGATTACATCTATTCTTCGGTTAAGAGATTAAGAACAGACTATGAGATAACCGGAAAGCGGGGATCTGTGATATTAAATAGAATACATATAAGTCAATCTTTGAAAACTTTTTCAACGGATGACAACTAGGCCAGTCATTCACAAATAAACAATGTGACGTGGTGCTCACCAACATGTTAAAAGATCTTTCGGTTCGGAGCGATGCTAACTGGATAGGCTGCCGGAACACTTAGCAAGAAACGATAGGCTTTTCTTGTAAAGCACTCGAACACAATCAAAGTGCCGTTTTTGCCGTTGGTTTCTTCCAAAACAAAAAGACCAAACTATCAGATTTAATTAACTATCCAAAATCACCTATAATGATTATTCAGATGGGAGAAACCTGAAAATATGCTTTCTGAAATTCCGTCTAGATTTGTATGCGGGAAGATAGCTGAACATTAGTCAACCCTATGTAAACAAACAACGCGACGACCCTATATTGCCCTAAAGAATAGTGGAACAGTTAGCACTTCTCTTGGAGTCCTTTTTCGTGTTAAGCTGGGAGCACCATCTCCGACATCGATCAGCTGAACTGGAACCTCAGATAATCTACATGAAAAGTTCAACCTAAACTATCCTATCCGATTCTGTCGCGACAGTATCAGAAATAAATGGCCTTAGGCGAAAAAAATGATGTAAACATTCCTGAATTCGTTTTACGTGTGTAAACAGCGTGGCGATCTGAATAAAGCTAAAGCGATGAACTACCTTCAGCATCAAAAATATTGCCAAGTGTGTGTATGGTAGCGTGCACGTGTTTCGAGTTTGATTGTCTGAATATGCGTTATACATCTTTACCAATACTTCCACGTAAGTAAACATCGTTTTGTTTCCTATTCGTGTTAATCATACTACTTCCAAAATGAACGCTTCGGTTATGATTAAAGCTGTGTATTCTACTCGACTGAGATATCGTGATCGTTAAGCACCCAGTAGAATTAACATGAAAGTCAAGGTAACTCCTTTCAGCCAGGTCACGAAAGCCGAGCTTCATTTGCTGAGTCTATATTCATGATAGGTCCACCGTGATCAATGTTTGATCGCTGGTAGAACAACCAACATGACAGCGCGTACACGTGATACGGGGAACCGGTCATACTATCCCTATTCTCTCACGGATGTGTTCTCTTGGCCAGCGAAAACGAGGACACAATTCGAGTATGCTGATTACTTTCCAAAAGTGTTCACCAAGGATTCCACCACAGCGCGAATGGCCCGTTCAGGTGTGGCTGAGTCCCAGCTTATACCATGAAGTTACAGTTGGCCACTAGTTGCGGAACTCTGATTAAACGACATAACAGGGTTGTGTGGACATATCGCGATGGATTAAACTTACTTAATGGGGCAGAATCCTTACAGAAACTTAGATTACGCACAAGTGAATATATATGCGTGAATGTTTTTATTTATCCAACAAGAATCATTCGTCAAATAATCCATGAATCTTTGTATGAACAGGTGTCTCATTAGACCAAACCACGACTCCCAGTTAATTGTGACAACTAACCTGGGTAAGTACGTATTTATCCGTCATGGTGATAGTTTAAATTCCGCTGTAACACGAACCGAGTTCTAAATGTGCTTGTCCACTCGTTCTACAATGTAGTGTAGACTAGGCACTCATATTTGTCAGCACACTTGTTGCTGGTGGTAATGCCTAGATCAATGAGAAACATTTGGTTAAATCTTGTTGAAAATTCTTCTTTGAGGATGAGTGAAGCTTCACGGTGCTATGAATCGGGGTTAATGGGATGAACATTCGCCTACTTCTTCAGTGGGAAAAGTCAAAGCGCAAATGATAAGCTCACACCAGACTACTCGAAATATTTTCCGGCGCCAAAAAATGATTCGAATAACAATTATACTTTGATTTTCCCAAAAATTCGTCAGGATGTGCACCAATCAGCTGACTCTAATCTTGTCTAGAATGTGGATCTAAACTTCAGTGCGGAGGCACCAAAAAGCACATGATCTGATGAACCAGAACAAAGTTTTCCTGATGGATGAGCTGTTTTCATTAAAGCCCTCAGTATACCGTTAAGGGACAAAAAGACTCAGTCTACAAACCGTCAGAGTGAAAGTTAAAATGTAGCTTGTTATCCTGCTCTGAAAACAGTTATACGAAAATCGACCTTGTAAGCTAAGCTTATATGACTTTAGGAGCTGTTCCTTCGTCTCACGTAGCAGCAATCGTTGTTGTGTACCAGATTGTGGAACGAAACGTAGAAGCGTATTAGAATGCTGCTATGCGTACGTCGCAATTTACATTGCCACTGATAGGTGTATAACGTTGAAGTAGTTTGAATTAGGAATTAAAATATCTGTGTTCATTGGGAGGAATGCGCAGCAAACAAGCTTTTTTTCAGTGCTCCATCATCAGGCCAAACAAACCACATTTATTCAGGTTCGCCAGAGATAGTACATCAGGACGGTGAAAGATGATCATCATTAATGTCAAGTTAGTCAAACGCACAAAGTCTAATTGTGTAACGCCAGTAATGTGGAAACTCGGCAATCCTACGTGACAAATCGATTCGGTTTATTGGCACATGGCTACGGTAGGCTCAGTGGTTTGACCAAATGATCTTGTGAGCATAACGCGGGTGAGCGCTGAAGGATTGTAATGACTTTTGTGACGCCTAGTAAACGACTTTTCGACCCACTTCGATTGCGTTCCACAGACTCAATAGTTCGGCTTGAACGTATCGGTCGGGTTGACCAGATGGTTTAATTCGACCAAGGGCGCAGCAGCTGTCGACCAGCAAGCCTATGTCAATTTTCGAGCTAGCCACGCCCGATGATGGTCATGCATGTGTTTCGGTGATCACTTTGCTGTGGGGCCTATGCAGCTAGTATCACAGGAATAAACAAAACGGTAAACACAAAAAGCGACTGCATATACAAACAATATATCTTTCAGCTGGGGATGAAAAACTGGTGTGGAATAAAACCGAATACTAAACCGCAAACCAGGTTTTCTTGAGTGTCATGTTAAGTCTCCTGGTTGTATTCTCTGCATTGCTATCGGTTGTAAATAGCCACATGATATGGATAGGTTTTTTCTTACAATATATGGTATATCTACCTTTTTGTTAAGTATCATATACTTACAAATAAACTGTTCTGGATAGCCATTTTCACGCACTGTATCAAATAAAAACTGTTTTTCTTTCGCCGTGGTATCATCTGAATATATTTTTGTGTTTATGTTTTGTAAACTTCGAACTTTTTGTTCCAAAGACCTATTGAAAGTATTATACCATTCCGACCGGGTCACCGTATTATATACTTTATATCGTATTCTCACGCTCTCAGGACGTGACATGAACACGTCCAAAAACATTAGAGCTACGGAATATTTGATTTTCACAGTTAAAGCGGATATTTTTGTGAGCAGAGTGGAAGTGAATCAGTTTTTCACTGAGACACTTAGATGCGTCTGCCATGCAGACGCTACCATCTATGTAACGTTTATAAAGAGCCAGTGACTTTACGTGGTCTGTTTACTTCCTTTCAAGCCTTGCCATGAAAGTTTCACTTTACAAAGAGCCCACCGGTGGCCCCATAGTTTCTGCTGTTTTTGGCGACATATCTTACAGGAAAACCTAAACTGAACGCTGTAAGTGCAGCGATAGAGTAGCTGCTTCAGTTTACCTCCGGGTATTCCTACGTTTATACCATTGCTTTCTGTATACCAGCAGAGAAACACAATTGTCTCAATTAGTGGGATATTTGTGAAGAGAGACGTGACCTCAGGCTAGAATAGAAGTATTATTTTCTCATTCAGTTGATTCACTGTTTCGACGAATCCAAAAGAATCTCAAAGACCACGAATCGCCAGT
The DNA here is from genome assembly GCA_008508345.1 of Paragonimus westermani. Taxonomy (NCBI): domain Eukaryota; kingdom Metazoa; phylum Platyhelminthes; class Trematoda; order Plagiorchiida; family Troglotrematidae; genus Paragonimus; species Paragonimus westermani. Next base: position 240,313 of record QNGE01000441.1, read on the forward strand.
TTATTCCTTACTGGTTCTAACAACTCTGCTAGGCATTTTGCCGTAGCTTGAAACGGCGAACTTCACATATTTAAAATCGGTCGTAGCGGCACTCCATTTTCACACACTTTAGGTTACCCATGAAACTTGGGGTTTGCACTATCTGCTGCTCTAATTCTGTCGGAGGTAGTTGAATCAATCATTCACTATTTTCCATGCATCTTAATGTTCTCGCTACTGTGTTTCACTGACTAGCGTTTTGTTTTTTTCAGCATCCATACAAACGAATTTGGTTTCAGCTACCAGCAGCGCATTCACTTTAGCCAAGTAATCAGCTTTATCTAGAATGGCAATTCCAGCACATTTGTCAGGTTTGGATATTAGTATATCGTCATTTTGCCTTAGGGGCTTTAGTGAGGCTAGGTGCTGTCGAGTGAGTAAGAGTTCAGGTATGGTTTTCCGGGTCAGGGACTGATATCATGAGTGAACTGAGACTGTCTTGAGCATTTCAACATTAGGAGCTGATGATGACTGCACACTGATCAACTGCTCATAAAGGTTTCTAATGACCTTTTAAATCCAACTACCACTGCTGTTTAGTAGTGATGAATCGGCATTGTGTTCGAAGCCTCAGCACTTGGAGCATCTGGCCGTCAAATGAAATACACCATGTGCATTCTTTCCTCGGCCACTGGAAAATCGTCCGGTATTGCTAATCACTGTTACTGGTGTTCTCGAACTGGTTCTTATTCCTTACCTCTAGCAAGTTCAATAGCTACAGATTTGCGCTTGACAATGATGACATCGTGGGCATCGTTCATCGAAGATAAGGCCTGTCTCGCATCGAAGCTGTATCAAACAGTTAGAGGCACTCGAATTTATGCACAGATTACAGAGTTGCTTATGTTCGATCAGGGATCAGGTCACCAGTTCAGATGGATCCCTGTCACACTCAAACGGCAGTGCCTCCAAAATTTCCAGTTGTCCTGCTGCACTCAACAACAGTCCAAAACAACTCCAGAATCACACAAATTAGCGGTACGTGTATGGTAGGTTGACCAAAACCTTTCATTCGGGTTATCTACTATAATACTTGCTATTGGTTATAATATACCCAAAGGATATCCCCTCTACTGACTCTTCTTTCGATTTCAAAGGATCTCAACCATTCTAACTTCTCACCTCGTTTCTCACACTGACTATTGTTCCTTTGCATTACAGAACAAACACGTCTTCAAAAGTCCACCTAGTACACCCTTTTAACGGAATCCTTTAAGTGAAGCTGACACCTTAAGATGATCATTACAGTTTGGAATGAGTGCACGTTTCTTATACCCTTCGTGCTTGAAGTTGCAAGTCGGATTTTCAAACAATGAAGGAACATGTTACCTAACTGATTGATATATCCGTTGTGAGCGGCAACTAGCTTCAATAGTTCTAGTCTGGTTTGGCATGGCAATCCCTTCGAAACCGTCTTGGGTCCAGTTCGAGTACACTAAGCTAGGTCATTGCATAGACATATGCGTTCGCTGTAAAGATAGATGGGTTACCAGACGTTGCAGTTCCATACATGATTAAGAATAATAAACGTTTCATAATTACAGTCAACATAAACAAATGCATCATTCCACACTGCTTGTGCATCTCCCGCCTTTTTATAGATTCGTTCTTTATTCCAAAACACACTGAGTATCAGAGCCCTGGTGTGTTGTATCCGTTCAGTAAAACGATTGATCAGTTAACCTGGTACACTTCCATAAATCAACTTTTGACACAAACGATCCTTTCGAGCATACAACGAAAACCGTTTTCCAAAGCCTCGTTCTTTGCGAGTTGGAACTGGTATCCTTGTCGGGACAGAAATTTGCTATCTCACAAAAAGCTGCATTCAATTTAACGGTGAACCACTGACAAGCGAATCTCATTGTAAGTGGAACATCATCCAAAAGTAACCACAGCTGTCGCATTCTCATACATTTTCCATTTGGCCCCTTTCGAAATGCAGCACTAGACTCAAATTTCCCTAGTCTCAACCATGACAGGGATACGTATTACAGACGAGTTCTAACAAGAGCGAACTCGAATTTAGCGACCATTTTTGAATGGGGCCAAATGGAAAGTCTATGGAAATGCGACAGTTGCAATCAATTCGGGGTGCTTTTCAAGTTGTATGAAAACTAGACTCTTCATCACCATTCTCGTTGTCTGTACGTCAGGCAGTTTCAACATGATTAATATTTTTGTACAACTACTGACTGCAACTCCGGACTAGCATTCTCCATAAATAGTTCGGCAGCTCGATTATTGTTCGAGAATTTTTTCGAAGTAACGGATTCGGCTTAGTCGTAATTCATGACACAACAAAAACTGGCTTAAGCAAAACTTCATGATTTCCCAATCACTTAAACGTTATCCGATTACTTTACTGTATTTTATCCGCGCAATAATTTATATTGCCACCTGTCCACTCCGGTCAGTTTTGAGTAATATGTTTTGCGTGTTCACCCACTCGCAGTGAGTTACACACTGGTAGCGTATACTCTGTTCTCAGAAAAGTATGGCCGCTTCATTTGATTAGACACCAATCGTAGTGTGAATTTGAAGCAGGGATACTGTCCATGAACATACGGTATCAGTTGTCAGTTTCTCTCTTCTTTGTCTTCAAGTTTCTCCTACTCGTGAAACTACATAGTCTCAGATTTGAGTAGGTTTTTTACCTGCTAAAAGGGGGATGAATCAATTCGGAATGTCTCTCCAAAAACAACGCTGGTATTCGTTGTTGAGCATTATGTTGAAATTTCACAAATTTGACCGATTAATGGTTCATAACCATATTTTACTACGGGTTACCACCACGCTTACAGAATCAAAATGGTCATACATTGTCCTCGGCAGGAAGCATTCGTGATCCAGTCAACTGTATTGTCTTCCTCTCCTTCTGTCACTTCTGCTTGTGGCTTGAGGAATAAAACTTTTATCCGAGGAAATTGAAGCAAGTTGTTCTGATAAAAGAACTCATGGATGCATGTTTTGAATTCGAGATACGAGAGGTTGCCTGGTGTGCTGGATAGCAAAATCAGTTATTCTTGATTACACTACCTTTGATTCAACAAAGTGACATGTTTGCCTTTAGTAAGGTCACTGTGGCCATACTTTAGAGAGAGAAGAAATAGCGAGTTTTTCCGTATTTGTGATTGAACTTTTCAAGCACATGACATCGTGAAAAGAAAAAACGCATGGCTACGCTTATCATCTGTCCGCCGACTATTCTTCAGTAGAAGTGAACAAACTTGCCATCAGCAGACAAGAAAGAAATTAGATTACTGATGAGCAGTCGGAGATTTGGTTTTCAAGCACTAGACTCGAGTTTCAGTCTCATTACAGCTCGTCAGCAGTGCACTTTCTTTCGAAACGATCGGGAAACCTGATCATTGCTCACAAGCGTGAGAGTCGTTGAGCGTTCAGATTTGATAATTCCATCTTGCCTAATTCGAGTTCAGTGGCGCAGTGGTCAACACGGTTGCCTCACTATTGAATGGCCGCAGTTCAAATTCCCGCCGTGGCAAGGATATACACCACTACGAACGAGCTCTAATGAGAGCGAAACTCGAGTCAAGTGCTTGTTCTCGAAAGAGGCTGGCTGGAAAGTCTGTTTGAATGCGGAGGGTGCGATCAAATGTGGGTAATGTTAAAATTGAAAACGAGATTAGGGTTGTTCACATTATAAATCCGTTTCGGTTGTGCTGTTCGATTTTGGCTATTTTGACACGTTTTTTGGATGTGCTGTGCGAAAGAGTTGTGACCGGCGTGCTGGTTTTTTCAATGATCGCATAATTGTAAAATGAACTCAATTTGGCAGTGACAACTAATGCAACTGATGCACAAACGTGAGTGGAATTCGACAAATGCTCTGAACCGGGAAGGAAAGTCGTGTTCGTTCCACATCAGGGTGGAATCTGGACAGATTATGTTAATAACCTCTGATAGTTTATTCGTACTACCTTCGTCATGGTACCCGTAATTACAAAGGAGTATTCGGTTTGTTGGTAGGCGTTAAAATGGACCGGGATAAGCGGTAAATATGACATAACGGACTCCCGTATAAGTATGCTTTGATGGACGCGGATGACGTTATCAAGGATCGTCCTGCATGTCCGAATGTGCAATTCTCTCTAGAAACCTCTTTTTACTAAGTTATGCAGTGAAAGTTATGGATGATATCACAAAATTGCTTCTTCCGGTTAGGTATGCAACGACCTAAACACCGACTAAATGAACATCATCTTGTATCGTTTGAATTTTTATAACTGCATATATTAATTTCACTACTCCTGGTTAAATTTTGGCTCAGGAGTCCGCCGCCTTCTCTTTGAAGTCAGTCCTCCTTGTTGGTGAACATGTGTTGATCAACAGAATCTCAGTGAATGTGACTAACTAACAACAGTCGACAACATGGCCCGGCGGGTTCCTAGGCGAGTGAACAGTGAAACTCATGTGTCACGTGAATAATGATAACCCAAAAGACAAAGCATAGTATATGGATTTTTGTCTCATGTTCGAAAATAAACAACCACAAGGCTGAGTGAGGGCATCGCACGTTAAATGCGGGTCATGTTCAACATACTCCTACACCCAGCAGTTGTCTAACCATCTTGAAAGTTAAATGATACACCGAAAACTGGCTTGTTTGTCATTCGGAATATGTATGACGGTCTCGTTGAAACGACTGAGGTAGAATGTGCTCAGACTAAGATCTAACTTTCAAAACTTTCGCTGCTAGTCACCTCAACTCTTCACCTGAATTATCATGACCCGCCAGTTTCGTTTTCCAGTTTATTCGATGTGTTTTTCAACAGTAAGTTAACGACAGCGCAGTAAATACGATTACGCGGATGTGTGTGCAATTCACCCAATAACCATTGAATTTATCGTAATACCAAATTTACTCAGCAGTAAACAGTATGTGTAGAAATGTAATCACACAGATCACATGTTCTTAAACTCGTCAGTAACGTTTGATTTGAAGAACGAGCAGGAGAAGTAGATGAAAGGGACAGGATTTGGCACGAATTTTCATTTGCTAAAATGATAACCAAACGTATAATGTGTTCGCAATGAGGCAATTCAGAAGCTAGACCGCCTGAGTGACAGCCACAAAGAAATCGCTCAGATCAGTGCAACGTATGATCTGAGATTCACGGTGTTCCGAAAGCAGTAAATAAGTTACATAATCAACTTATGCATCACCATCACAGAATCCAGTCATACTGACCGCACAAAACCACATTTGTAAGCAATTGACGCAATCGTACCAAAAGTTACATATTGATCATTTTGGATGGGTTTTGAAAAATCAGATAGCTGAACAGTAATGTTTAACTCTCCCGTAAATAAAACATTCGAAAAGTTTACGTTTGTTCCACGTCACTTGAAAACATGCATTTGAAACAGAAATGATATAGTTCGTGCAAGTACTGAAACATCATTCGGCACCTATGGTAGCCAACGATACGAAAGTGCTGAACACTAGTATTTCCTAATTTTCACATTCATGCTGGAGCTCAATCAGAAATTGCACCCCAGTATTATATGTCTGTCTTAGCTTTCCAACATGAGCACAACTAGACCACTCGGTGTTGAAGTGTAAATATACAAAGCTGGTTTTCTCAGGGCAGAAGCATTCAAGTCAAAATGACCTAAAAGCGAGGAGCACCGCAGCCCGACGAATACTGATTTCGCAGTCTTTCACAGAGCTGCAGCATTACCGCTGTAAATAATTTGTAAAGACAGGATCTACAGTTCTTGATTTGACCACTACAACTACGCTGAGCAAGACGACTGGCATACCTTCCAGGCAATCGAAATAGTTTCACATCCAAGGATGTGCTATTGCATGTAATAAATATTGTCGAGGCCATCGATCAGCCATATATTCCGTATGAAAAATTGCGTGAACCAAATAAATTCTCAACTTTGGTAACATTCTGTTTTAAAACTCAGAAAACTTGAATGTTTCTGCCCCTGAGAAGACAAACCTTGTATTTTTGCACTTCAACATCGAGTGGTCTAGTTGTGCTCATGCCGGAAGGCCAAGTCAGACACATAATACTGGAGTGCAATTTCTGATTGAAGTGAACGTCGGAGTTTCCTACCAGTACACCTGTTGTGTGGATGCAAGAAACTAATTAAGTTTCGATCAAAGATATATAAACTAGCAAGATAACTGATTGAGTTCCAGTAGGACTATGAAAATTAGAAAATAATAATGTGTAGCACTTCCGTATCGACAGCAAAAACAATTCGAAATGATCGAACGGATCGATCACTACTCACAGGTGAAAGTGGCTGAACTTTCATAGGCGGTATTTCGGTCGTGCGTGCTTTGAACCCAGTGACACAATGGTCAATACGATGAGCTCATGAAGGTAGGTCCGGAATTCTCTGTCCTGCCGTAACAAGGATATTCGCCACTGAATGAATCCAACAAAAGCCCAACTCAAATCTAGTGCTTATTATCGGAAAGGATTGATTGAAGAGTCTATTTGTATGCGAAAGTCACAATTAAGTGTGAATATTTTTCACTCGCATTGTACTTAATAGGATCTAAACCTCAAACAATGTAAATCGATCGTCGTAATTTGAGGCGAATCGCCTAGCGGTCAAAATGTCCGCTTCAGGAATGAGTGGACAGAGTTTGCATCCTCGCTGTGTCAAAGAAAAACACTACTGAAGGGGTTCGGACAAGCTGAAGAGTCGAAAATCATGCTCCACTCCGAAAGCAGCTGGCTGAAACGTAGTTAGGGATGCAGAAGTGCCGCTTCCGCACGAGAAAACTTATACGCACTTACTCGCTTGTGCAACTAGATTTCACCATGGCAGACGATCTTCATCACTTCCCCTGCCGCATCTACCGTTCAGTGTCGTTTATTGTGGTTTTGTTGTTTTGTTAATTAGGCAAAAAACCTAATATGTAACTGTCATGTGGGTGCTATTTGTCTGACTTGGTAATCGAGTATTATTTTCGTGCAATTCGATTCGGTTAACAAACATTCTACTAGCAAAAGACCTCCTCCATTTCGACAGCCCATCTCATTTCGCTGTGCAGTGGGTAATTAACTAATCAGGTATGCTCCATATAAACACTAGGACAGAGTAAGGACCATCGTCCAGGATCTCAATTTCCTTAGTGTTTGTCTGTAATTTCTATGCGCAATTGAATACAGTGAACAGAAGGTTGACCGCTTACGTGTGTGCTACGGGACAGTTTTTGATCTCCTCGACAACCACTAACCATATTCAGTATTAGTACAACAGATATCTCAAGTTAGATAAGACCTAATAGCGAAAAATCTGGGCTGAATTAGAAACAGCAAAAAAACAGCATGCCAAGCCACAGTCAACGATCTACCAGTTTCGCTACGTAGCCACGCGGAGTGTTCAGAATTTCAGCACTCAGACTTGGTGAACTGCCCAACCTAATGTGTCGTGAGTATGCTAATAAAAGCTCAGGTTTCTCAAAAATTGGTCGTGATTTTTGCTAAAAAATCTCCTAAAATCGGTTTGAACGTATAAAATTCGATTCCTTAGGTACACTCTTACCTTAATATTTGTCTACATGGCTGCTCACGGGCACTCAATAAATTTGATTTAACGCTATCCGAAGGCAAACAATCTCAGCATTATGCATTATATATTTTGGAACCTATCGGTTTTGAAACATCTTTCTGCGAATTTCATCTATCTGAATGGTTTTCGTCATCTTGTATAGCCAGCCACTTGCCTACATGTTAGCTTTGTTTTCAGTGTACCCCGTTGAAACCTCACCTTCGCTCGAGCCACCACAGTCGCGTCTAGTCAACTTCATTTTTTCAGGTTAGATAGAAATGATGGAAATGAGGTGACCAGGTCTAAAGTTGAGTATCAATTTATCCATAAATTCACTCTTGGCAGTCTTGTAACGGATGATCTTGCAAGACTACCCAATATTATTACAGCCGTTCTCTTCACACTTAATAAGTTTTATGAAACTGTTCGCCATGGGAACAGCTGCATACGATTACCTTCACGTTTCTTCAAAATATATCTTATCTGTTGACTCACCGAATCCTGTGAGCCACAACAATGGTTCCAGAATATTGTTCCAAAGTAATTCATCCACTCCACCTCACTCAACAACTAATGAGTAGAAGAGACTAGGAATTCCATCAGTCACCTACAGTTCAAAAACTTAGTCACAATGTAGAAAGTGTTCTGTTAATCTAGACTCGTAAACTGTTTACTAAACTGCCGAATTGACGTTCCACTGATTACAAAACACGACATGGGAAGTTCATCACAAACTGGATTAAAGGACAGTTGAGATAAGATGTTGCTTAGTAAACAAGTGAAAACTTAGTTAAGAACAAATGAGTAATGATATATGACAGAAATTTAACCAGAGACAAACAAATGTTTCGGAAAATGATTTTCCATCGACAATGAAAAGTAAACTACTCTTTCGAGAGAAAACGAAAAAGCTATGTCACTCAGCGCAAAACAACCGAATAAGTCTGTGTTCAGGAGTGCATGAAATACACTGATTTACTCTGTCCTTAGATTCCTCTTAGCTGAATGTGAAATTTGTTCTGTTAGCAGTCGCCGACTCTCAAAACGTTTCATTTTGTACAATTAGTTGTAACCTATTGGAATAATAGTCGTAGTATGAAGGGAACAGATGGATTGCTACAGATGAAAGGTAGACAATGTTCAGATCCTGTGACGAAGGCTCTTCGAACCAACTTAAACAGTAGCCTGGATTGCAGAATTCCCTTCCGGGTTAATCAAATTAACGGTTTTTTGTTGTATTATGCATATTAACCTACACAAAATCTAATTGTTTTAATTTCCTTTGAAGTAAACCCATTTTTTAACACATAATTGAGAGATGTACGATAATGATGCACTAGTGTATAATCTCCTGCCACGAAAATTACCAACTTGTCCTTAGTTTTCTTGGGTACAATGATGTGTTGTCGTCGCTAACACGAGTTCTCCGTCTCAAAATCTAGCATTCTAACTTCTAAGACTTGACATCCAAATTAATTTATTCTTAAGTAGCTAGTTTGTGTCTTCTAACGGCCCGTTGGTGTGTATACTCGGCTACTTTCGTTTTGCACTAAAGCCACTATCATTTTACGAGTACAATGTTGTCCAAAGTAGACAGTGTTTACGTTGTATCAATCAAATCCGATTTTACTTACCGGTGATTAAAACCCTAATTGACAAGCTTGGCAATTTTCATGGTTCCAGTGTGATAAACAGTAAATCGGTGGGGTACTCAGCTGGACTTAACTCAGAAGGAAAGAAGCAACTTGACCATGATTCATATTACAATATGAGTGAGCGCTTGCAATTCACAAATCTGCCCTGCCTGTTGTGAGGTGAATGACACAGTGAAGCACATGAATCTCTCATGACACTATGCGTTAGAACTGAATTCGTTGCTGCAGCAACGCAGTAGCTCTTGGATGGAAGCCAGGCGGAACGAAATTCAAGTCCAGCGTCCATTTTCAGAGAGCGTTTGGCTGAAAGATTTTAGGTGCATGAAATCTGTGGGCAACTGTGCATGTCGTTCCTGTCACGCCAAGAAGACTACTTGTACTTGCTAACGCTTTTGCGTGAACTGTATGTAAACTGAGATCACCGCAACGTGCCTTGTGAACAGCTGACCAACGCCTAATTGGCTCATGATTGTTTGAAACAACGATGTGCATTTTGTTACTGATTGAATAGATAAGCAACATACGTAATTAATTAGTATGTTTTTTTGAGTTTTCTGACATACAGCTTGTGATTTCTGATCTCTCACGATGGTATTGGTGACGGAAACGCCAACAATTTATGAAATGTTCAATATTATCTCAAAACTCACCCGCTCATGTGCAGTAGCAATGAACTAATTAGATCTAGCTGAGGTTTCCCTTTCTCCACTTGGTTCACAAAAATCAATTAACGTCAAGATTCAGGCTGCTCATTAGTTGTTACACTGTTCAAATGCCTGCTGAATTCATGGGAGTTTGTGTTGCGTTAATTGGCTAGAACTAAATACAATCCGTCAAACATAAAACAGTTAATTGGCCTGAGGAATACTGAGGTGCCAAATTGAGAATCTTCACAGTTTTTCATTTGTTCACTCATGGCTTGCAAAAAAACCATAACGCTCTACAATGACTCCAGTTTTCGCTGCACTTGACAGGTTTCTCTTAATTCATGAAGATTATTATGATGGATGGTACCACCTTCTTCTATTCACCTCATCTGCCATGTCCAAAAATGTCTGCATAAATTTCGTTGAATAATTATTTATCGAGCGGTTACACGATTCCCAGGGCTACTCGACTGCCAAACTTGAACTAATGATTTCCTAAAATTATTTCGTTACAATTTAAACTTGTGTTATATGTGTACTTTTGAAGATCGTGCACATCTTACAAGAACGTTTTGACTAAACTTTGGGATCTGACACAGTTTTGCATTTTTGTGGTTTTTAATTTGGGTGCATCCATTGGGGACACACATAAGACCAAAAGTGTGTAACAGCACTCACATTTGTTAACTCGGTCTTGCCTAGTGTAATACAAACAACGAAGTGATTAATAAATTCATGAAAGCGCTGCCGAGGTTCATCTTATTTCACAAAGGAAAAAATTCAACAGTAGTCACTTTTAATACAAACAAAATTCGAGGATTTGTAGTGAAAAACTATTCGACTAACCGCTCATCCAAACTCTGACATAATATAAGAAATAACAAGGAACCAATCTCAACGTCGCTTTAGGATACCGCATTAGGATTGGACGAATAGTCTCAGTGTTACAATTCTTGTTAGCTGCCAACTTTTAGTTTTCCGCTACACCAATCAGCTTACATTTTTACTATGCAAGTGCCAATATGATTAGCCAATAAAAATCTGTGATTTGTTGTGTATCTATAAATGCAGCGTCTTGTCTCGTGAATGAGGACTGCTTGTTGCAACCAGTAGGAATTGTTATCCTAATTACTTGCCACGATTGTTCCGGTTCAAGCAAGATTCTGAGACCTGTTCGGATTTCTTAATTCCCAGTATTGCAGTGTATGTCCTCATTGGAAATAGGCCGGCCTAAACTTCTGAAAGAATAAAAAACTTGATAACAGTTCTGTATGGTATCCTGATTATGTAGTGATTACTCATGCATATAATTTAAACTGGCAATTTTCTGCGGTTATTCTTGTCTCTTTTTTCTCAACAGCTGATTCGTGATTGCAAATAATCAGGTGCATCGTACGTAGTATCGAAAGTTGGACAAAATTAGCTTGCAATAGAAAGCTCTCCTTATGTAAGATGCCAAACACGCTGCGTGCTTTCGAAATGTGATATATTTTCACTCCGACAGAATACGTGCCAGAATAACCATATGGTGCTTTTGCGCTACATATTGGAAACCAGACGTTATCTGAATGCTATTCTATCCACATAAGAGGCACGAAATACAGTTCATTCAAACGATGAATCTGCATCTAAAGTGTGTCTCCGTTCATCTGGAGAAGTGCGGAACGGCAAACAGCGGCTGTGAGCTGGGTCATGTATACAATCACAGTGCACAAAGCTATATTATCCAGTTGTGTATAAACCAAAATTTACGTACGATCAAAGGATAAGGTGGTCAAATGGTAGCCCCACGACGCGCTCAGCTCTCCCTACGGTGCCTTCGGTTGTACTAGGTCCAGTGACCTGGCGATTGGTGTCGGTTAACGTCAGCATCTTAACGTTAGAGACATACTTTCGCATAGCGAGAATGTAGAAATTTCGTCCACTATTTCACTAATTTAATTTTTGAACCGAGGATTTTAGTGCTCCTAGTATCTCTATGACAATTGAAAATTCTGCAGTTAAGTAGTCAGGAGGTTTCGACATTTAAGAGATACTCAACTGCAAAAAATCTGGAGTGGCTAGATTCAAATCACCGACAAAACATCACGCCGAGAATCAGCAAGCAATCGGCCACGTGGGCTACGAAACCATGTCATGAAATCAGAAGTTACGCGTAAAAAACTCTGCCGAATCCATGAACTGCTGCCAGAATTTTAAAAAGTGAATCTTACATTGCGTTGCCCAACAGAAATTTGTTTTTGCAACAGACAAATTAACCGTATGAAACACTGACCTAACCTGAAGACTGAATGTTCTAGTAATCACTGCTACTCTGACACTGAGAAAAGTCTCCAGTCCCATCGTTTTGCTATCCACGATAATTTGGCTGCAAGGATGACTCAATGCATTCAGTGTATTAAAGAATGTGTAGCCAGCCGGGGTTGGTTTTTCAACATAGATTATTCATTTACGGTCGGAATTAGTGATAAAACGCAGCTCGGAATGCGTTCAACTTCATTTTCGTGCAAAAAGCTATCTATCCGACATCTCTGACGTCTCTTTCGAAGACATTTGCTGGAAGCACACAATTTCATACTGTTTTTCAGTTAACCACACCACGGACGGATCAGTTGTTCACCTTAGCAGTGACTGTTCCATACTGCTGTCTGAATCAGTTAACAATACCTCGCCATTGCCAAGTGTCACCATCACGTGGGTAGAAATCAAGCGGACTGTTCGATTCTGGCAACAGTAGCAACCTACCAAGGTGACTGAGTAGAGCGTAATGCACAACACAGGACAGTTGGTGCTATTTGTGATGTACCGTTAACACTGGAAAATTACATGATGGTCTAGCATGCAATTAGATTCCGTAACTTTTCTGACCACAGAATAGCCTCAACAGAGGAGAATGTAGAGTCGAGAAGACAGTGGTTTTACTTCAACTGATTGTGCTCTAGCTAATCGCAATATGCTTCTGCCAGATTGTTTTATTGTAAATCTTCTTTGATTGTCTCTACCTTCTCTCCAGATGAAAAACATTACCACAGTGATTATCGGTAGAATTCCAAAGACCCAGAATCTTGCAAATTTTACATCAACGTATTTGACCGTAGACTATCAAATATGGGTGGTACTTCACTTGTAATCCTGCAAATATGTCAATGCATCGTCGGTTCTCCTCACCGCTAACTAGTCTGTGCTCTTATAACGGTTCACTGATCATGAGCTCTCCTGCTCATCCATACGGTGGCGTAGTGGCACGTAGATGTGTAGCCACTTGCTCAATACTATCCCCGTATGCAATCCACCAGGAAATTTTTGACTATAAAACCCAAACAAATCCCATATAAACGGGACTCAGTGCTACGATATTAGTGCTAGACTTAGGTCACAAGGCATGTTCTGAAGAAAAATGCTTTAAAACTAATCCAGACGAATATTGTATGACACTTCTCATCACTTCACGTTGAGCACTGATGAATGCAATTCTGTTTCTCCGAGTAGCATTGGCGGATCCCACCAGGAAGTGTATGAGAACAAACTATCGTGACATTTGACACATTTGATCATTTGATAGATTTTATAGTATGCACTGGAACGATTGATTAAAAAAATCCATTAGCGAAATTTTCTAGTTCCTGGTGTGGCTTCCTAGCTCAGCTAGTACCAGTGCTCGCTGCGCATGGGTGCATTTTTCCTGTCACTGATTCGAATCTGATCTAGACCTTGATTTATATAAGTGGGCCCTTACTGAATTAACCTTATCTCACTATGCCTACTGTAACGATGAACTTAGCGAGATCTGTCAAACTACCTCTGAAAAAGGTGATGTTTACTATAGGGTGGCAGGGCAACGTATTCCATAGTTATATGCTTCATAACAATACATTGTGAGGAGATTGGACCAACGAGTCTGAGGTTAAAATATCACAATATTAGAAAAAAACGATGTGATTGTCGCAGTTACAAGATTTTCCATCTTGTAAATACACGGAGTTCATTTTCCTAATGTGAGAGAACTGCATCTTCAAATGTGTGTATGCATCTTACAAGTTGTGGAAGCAACCGTGAGTCAGCTAAAATCAGAAAAACCAAGGTCGCAACAGCCATGTGACTGAAGCGATTATTAATGAATATGAATACCATGCTGAAATCCCATCGAAAATTAAACGCATGAGTGCCAACTTGCGAAAATAGCCCAGTAGAGTTCTGCGACAATTAATATTGTGCACTAATTGGCATCAATTGCGTTTCGTTTATAATCGAGGGAGAAACAAATATAAGCCTATAATGGATCTGCAATGAAATAAATGACAGATTTAGGACCGATCTTGTCTTCGAGTATCACCAAGAAATGTCACTCAAGGAAGAAGACCGTAAATGGATTCTTGAAAATCAAAAGTAATTTTCCAAATGCCTCAAAGGCAGCTTAATGGATATACAAAAACTGTGTGATTATTGCACAAACTTTCCCGTCGGTTGTGTGCATAATTCAGTTTGTTAGACTAGACGAAATTTTATCTGAATTCATTGCCACTGCGATAGTTATGCAAATTAGTTTTGAGAATTTGGTTAAACAAAGGAGAAATGTGATGAATTTTGGTAATACAGTGATGTGCAGATTGAAAGCTTCAGTGGCAGCCGATGTGGTTATCTTTGTTATCAACTAACTTCCATTCTCAAGATCCAAAGTGTAGATGTACTGGCACAAAGTGTTATATTTACCAACTATGAATAGCAGAGAAATAAAGCATATGGTTCCACAATTATGAAGACTGTATTCAGAGACTAAAATTTCCAAACGAAGGCCGAACGTCTTGATGGGGAAGCTGAGAATAACTATAAACTTCTCCTTGAGATCTTCTAACGTAAACATGACAGTGAGTCTAATGATCACAGCAGCAAAGTTCACACAACAGAACGCTCGCTTTTGTTGCCTTCCGATCTCACCAACCTTTTTTGGTTCAAGGCAATAGGAATGACTCACCAGCAGTTCGTAGCCGAGCTTCAAAACCATACTTGTTCTGGATTATTAATGTTGATGCTGTACCGGATAAGGCCCTGATAAAATTGCCCAGTAGGCTTCAGTTAAGCGTCCCAGCACAGTTATGGCTCCCAAAAGTCAAATGAACAGCCCATCCTTCGAGTAATTTAAACCGCCGACAGGCAACCGTATGCTAATTATAGTTTGAAATGTGGCTCGAATACTAGATATTAAATTGAATTCCAATCGCCTACTTGGAACTGAAATTTAACTCACAGAGGTTGTTATGTAGTGGCTAAACTTCAGATAAAACGAGACTACTGTTGCAGACAGACGGTTATTAAGCACGGACTGCTCTTATTCAGCAGCTACTATTAGGGTGCGTCATATCGAGTTTGCAAACATATCGAGGCTTGGTCAAGTCTCAGCCAGACAGCAAGCCAAACGAAAAACAGTGTTCCTTCATAGAGACTGGCAGAATTTAGAGAAAGAGCGCAGCAACAGATGTTGAAACAAGATAAGCTGAAAGAAGAAAAAACTGAATTAGGAAAAGAGAACAGTGTAGAGTGTCCGAAGGCTTCGCTCTCGGAATGAAAAATCAAACAGAATTTGCTGACAAAATCTAGGTTCAAGTTTGCATCCCATTAGAGATCGCTGGTAGTTTACATATCTTAGTCGCGGCAGAGAGTTGAACATTGACACAGATTCACAAGAACCAGCCGTATTAACCGGAACTCTTATTGTGAGATTTAGCTGAGCGCCCATGCAGCGTAATTCGCCTACGCCTAATATAAGGTTACTTGCGAAGTTGGTTGAAAAATCTATCTGCATATGGCAACTCTGATTGGCTGAGAATGCTGTTCAGATGGCATCAGACCTGGTTCTAAAAACAATGTCCTCACTAGCATTCTGTACACGATTTGAATGTAACTGGCAAGATAGCCCTTCAACTACAGTGACTGATTACTCTTCCACAAAGGTCAGTTATTTGAAATCTGTTGGTTACTGCTGATTTGCATAAACAAGTTTTCACTCCACCAGACGCTATTCCGTCTAGCCCACGACGTTGATTATCAGACACGAATATTTGACTGTTGACTAAAATACAAGCTGCTAAATAATTATTTGGGAACAATAAGTTAGTTGCAAAAATATAGGTGTATTAACTCACTAGTGGGAGATTGAGTTATCGCAGAAACACCATCACGATGGTTACGGTGAATCACTCCATGTACGAACGGTTGTCCATCGTTATCTCTAAATTATTTAAGAGCAAACCATGGCTATCTGATCTACAATTGTTAATAAGGAAACCGGTTTCTTGGCGATTACGTACGCTTCTCGCGGTTGAATGTTCGCGAAACCCGTTGCCGTAATGCCCGTTAGGGTTGTCCATAGGATTGTCTTTCGCATCGGTACTAGGATATCGTTGCCTGTGATGTTGTACCTTTGGGCATATTTTCAATGCGCGTTTTACACAAGCGTCGTTCGGGTGTAACCACGCAGGCGTGCTGTAAGCGTAGTATCAATTTACTTAAAGAAGGCCAGCCGGTATGAAGGCATCCAGTGCTGTCTTTGTGCTGGTCTCCTCTGCATGTCAAAATGGTTCAGTGGTCATCTGTATTATTTTGCATCCCCATCAGTCTGACAAATACGTGCGAGCTAATTTCATTTACTCTCAATTCCTTGAATACCAGTCTTTAATTCTGTACCAGTCAGTTTGTCAGTTTATCTATGCACAACTTGGTCAGGTTATCCCCATCTAGTAAACCCGCAAAAATCGCTTGATATATTTTAGAATGATATCGGCTCATAGAGAGAGGATATCGAACGTCTTCATGTTCCACTTAGGCGAGTTAACAATAAACCTACACACAAAGAGGTAACTTACTTTAAGGTGGATTCTGCAAACCGTTTGACTTCATGATCAAGCTCAACAAAGATAAGTAAATGTTCATTGGATCGCTTGAACAAATCGTCTCAGACACGATCCTTCGTACATGTTAAGTGTGCGGTAGTCGTTGGAGATTTCACTCAAGAAACTGTGAAATACTTACCACCAGTATTCGGGTATCACTAAATCAGTAGTTAATACAATGTTGTTCCGCAAAATACAATCCGTTTCTCAATTTTGCCATTTTACCTTAACTGTGAGCGTGAATGAATTAGTGTCTATAACAGTGTCCGTAAACTTGAGGATTACTGGCTCTGAACTGCTGTTAAATGACACACGTCTAAGTTTAAGTGTCACATCGTTATCACATCGAACGAATAAGCATACACTGTAAGGACAACGACACTGGATACTCAAACAATTCTTAGTTGGACCGTCATTCTGACATGACTAATATTACGCTATCTTCAAAAATGGCAACCAAGTTACTCGCCTGTATGTTTACTTTCAGAAAATCTAAATCACATCACAACTCGTGGGTTGCTTGTGAGTAAAACCCAGATAGAATGGTTTACAAAATTTGGCTCGATCGCTTGATGATGCTGATGATAGCAGTGATCGCAAAGGTTTGACGGGCTCGGAGTTGAAATTTAAGAGACGGTTTGCAATCCCAGCTAGCTGCATTTATATGCATGGTTACATGCCATCGATATAAACTATCTGATTGACTTTTGTGGATGGGGAACTTTCTTTAGGAATCAACCAAACATTCAGTTGTATCAGATGACTGACCACATTTTGAGTACTGCGTACAGTTGAAGAGAAACTAGCAGTCGCAAAATCTTCAGAAATTTACTCTGGAAGGAGCCATTTTTATGTAAGACGAATCAAACGTCAGTATAATACATCATCAACCAATCATAGTAATATCACTCTTTATATCCGCACACTCCGAACGATTAACATAAATATTAAATATTCTCGAACTGCGTTCTTGTTGCTCAGACGGTACGAATCAGTTAGATCGACGCAGTTCTTTCAGTTAAGCCACTGGAATGTCTAAGCTGTGAAAATGTTGTTGAGATAATTGAATAACTCGACTTTGAATCTCCTCACGCGTTCTAACTCATGTAACTTCTTGTATGGAATCAGCACATCAGCCGGTTATTATCTCCGAGCCATCAAACTGACAATAGATTCCCTTATCCAAATTGGGATAATATACGCATTAGATACATTTTCAGCTGGTCCTATGTATAAATCCGTGACTCGATTGTACCCTTGTCTCACTCATTGTGTCGTACCGACATCGATCGAGTTCCATGAGGTTAACTGTGCCGCTTCGCAAAAAGACATGCTTTCACCGAAGACTAATGTCAGTCATAGGAGATCACCATTTTCAGACAAACATTGTAACAGCTTGCCCTCACTGAGTTCAATAAAGTCGACTTATAGTATCAAGTCGTCAGTAAGTAATGAAACGTTGACACTGTGTGAGAGGATTCCAGTATTTCCTGTAGAGTGGGCGAAGTTTAACCAACAGCTCAAACAGCTTAACTAAAGTAGAACCCCGTAAGTTATCCGTCAACAAGCACTTTTCATTTTTGAAATGCAGATTTATAATCTTATTATGCAATCCGACAAAGGCTTTTAGAACGCTCAGAATCCTCTGTAGTAAACACTGTGAGATTTGTACACGCTGTACACACCTGTTCTCTTTAGGATACCTTCCTTCAGAATGCTGCATATCCCTAACATCCAGTTCAGATAAAAATTCCAATCGATGTAAGCGGTAACTGCTGAATATAGATCGACCATCTCACCAGTGTGTGACATGGCTACTCTGCCAGCGTAATGATTGAAATCGAGGACAGCTGCACTCTGTGAATCTTTGCTATGTTGTGTACTTCTCAGATCAGATTAATAACACACACCAAAACTGAAATCATTCTGATGGACACTGGTACTGCAAAGATAGTCAGACAGAGGTGAGTAGCTGTGTAAAAAAACATTCTGTCCATATATTCACTACAACTGTTGAAAGCCGGTTGTCCAACAAAACTATCGCCGTGTATTTCCAGGTCAAGTGATACCGAAGGAGCTGGTTACGTGAGTTTTATCGAGAAGAATGCGGTAGGCAGAAAAGTAGGGAAAACGTCCTGAAAAATGTAGAGTTTTAATTGTAAAACGGATTCTCAAATTGTTGATGCATTTGCAGGCTCACAGTAATTCAATAAACGTTTAAAGGAAATGCGAGCTGAGTACTAGAAAACGCTCTCTGAAAGAAGGGTAACGTCCGAGAAGGCAGAAGAGAAAGTCTCTGGTGGATGCGACATCTCGAAACCTCTAATACCGTTAACTGCACATATACAGATTCGGATTCACGACTTGAGTACCGTGTAACATAAATAGACTTGCGAATGATCAACGGAGTGAGATGGATGCAGAATGCATTTGCGCGAGAAAACGTTCCGTAAAGTTGTTATCAGTGTCTCAGTCGTAGGAGACCCGGAAAATTTATAGCAAAACGAACACAAACGGTATAATTTTGAGAGAACCACAAATGGAAAAATGGCACCTTGTTTTGCCACCTGTTGCCACTGATGTGATTGGCTGGTCAGACAATACTTTCAAATGACAGACGTGGCTAATCACCTGCTTCGCGGAACGTGGCGAATAACATGCGAATAACAAGGTAACCACCCGACAATGAGTCTTTAAAGTGAGAAAGCTGTGAATGGTATCAATCGTGACATAACTACGTTTTCCAGTGCGAAGTTTATGACTTCAGATTTGAAAACTGGCTGTTTCCATTCGTTTTTCCTTTGTTCAGTAATTTTCCAACGTTCGATCAAGTGTTATACGAAGTACTGTGCGTCCGGAGAACGAGAGGTATCACCGATCCGGTTCAAGACCCATAAACGTTCTGTCTGACTGATTCACACTGT
This sequence comes from Paragonimus westermani, assembly GCA_008508345.1. Lineage (NCBI taxonomy): Eukaryota > Metazoa > Platyhelminthes > Trematoda > Plagiorchiida > Troglotrematidae > Paragonimus > Paragonimus westermani. The sequence continues at coordinate 260,010 of QNGE01000441.1, forward strand.
ACAGTTTGACTCAAATAATCTAAGTTGTATCTAATTCAATCAACGCTTTTCTGTTGAAGCACACCATACACAAATCTCTTTTGGGCTGGATTTTGCACGGATGTTAGTTCATAATTAAATCAAACTCAGTTCGACATTACTCTTTGAAACCAGCCTACGTTGATACGGTGAGCGATTTCCTACTTCTAAGTTGTCTTAAAATAATGCTTCAGAATATCTGTCTAGACCACGTCTTCCGATGTCTGATGTGCACACAGAGTGATGAAGCGTCCTACCCAAATCAGAAAACTGCCCTTTCATTTCCATCGTTTGACATCTCTTTCCTCTTCCTGGCCAGACAATTTACCCACATACATCCGCTTCGTAATTGCATGTACGCTTTCCCATTGTTTATCTGGGTTTATCGTATGAAAGTATATATATCTATGTGGTCGCTGAAGCATCCATTATGCTGTAGAGGAAATGCTAGTTAGTTGAGTATATTCTTCCTCACTACTTTACAACATACAAAACGTAAACAGTTAGTCATCTGCCCGATTTATCATGTCGTGTTGAGTACTGAAGGTTTCTGGTTCGCATGTAACTTTAATTTGGTTCAACTTTCACATATGATGATTTAGTCATGCCTAATGCGGCGATTTGGTCAACATGGATGCCTCGTGAGCTTGGTCGGAGTTATAGTGTTGTGTGCGGTAAGAACATGCACTACTGATGAGCGCTAACAAGAGCAAAACTCAAATCTAGTGTTTCATTTCGAAAGGAGCCGAGTACATTTTCTATGGGAATGCGAAATCTGCGGTTAATTGTAGGTGATTTTTAATGTACGTGCAAACATATGAAGTATAATATTCCATACGATTCAGCTGCATTCACAGCTAACTTTGAGAAATCCATGTTTTGGCCGAAACCGATCCGACAACAAAAAGCGCACATCTCAAAGAAAATGTGTTTTAAACAATACGAGAACCACATATTCGATCTAGGTTACATGTTGACTTCACCATGAGTGGTTCACATCACCCCCAGTTTCCCACGGCCGAACTCCATCAAACAGTCGTGCCAAAAGTTTGCTAGCACTAATTCTGAGCAACAAGCAGCTTAACCAACACAGTGCTAAATGAATTCGTGGTCGATCTGAAGCCAGGGTCAAAATACAAAAAACCTACTGCTTACAAAAGATAGTTTCCTCATCACACTAACATAAGGCAAAGTCAGGGTGAATTAAACAAAAACCAGCAACTTGTTCATCAGAGATGGGAGCAGTTAGGTAGGCCAACATGAAGCGATAGATTACCGTAAAGATTGACAAGACTGACTGCACTGTCTAAAACCAAATTCATAGCATTCAATGAGAAAATGAAACTCGTGCTTCAAAATTACAATGAACAGAAAGTCGCCGTTCCTGAGTAGATTGAAAGCGAAAATGAATATACGCAATTAATAGATGAGTTAATGTCATTGATACAGTATAAAGGTGACCCTTCGTCAAAAGACGACAACCGTTTGCACTTGAAGAAAAGAACAACTTGACAGTATTTATTTGGCGATAGAACAGCGGTAGCATAGAAAGTATGTATTTTTAGGGCCAGAAAAAAAATGTGGGAACTTCTAGGAAGTAAACAGAGTCTAACAGCTTGTGATCACACAAGCCAACTGTAATTTGCAAGCCAAAAGCATGTCTACGAACATTCACGACAAACTACTCAGCAGAGATGATGATAACTCATTACATTTACAAACGAAACAAGTGATCGGCATATTTCAAGGTATGCGTGAACTCGTTACTGCCACACGACCGCCAGTTCAGAACGGACAAGTTGTGTCGCTGTGGTGTCTAGTTAAATGTATTAGTAAAATTGCAGCCTCATCAGAGTAACACAATATTACATTTATTTCTGGCAATTGTGTTTCGTTCGTTCAATCCTGGAATAAAAATGGCACAGTCAACCTTCGTGGTGCACTGTAGTGACTCAAGTTTCGATGATCGTCACATGTTGACGACAGCGCATCATTTTCACGCATCAATTTATAGGAACGACACGAGTATGATCAGTGTCATTTGTCCGACGAATGTCGAGCATATGAGCCTTCCGAAACTCGTGCACCAATGAGAACAATGTGATTAGTGCACGTATGTCTCGCGTCCTACATACTGTAATCCACATACTTACCGGTAATTCAAAATAATTCTGGAGAGACCGAGTGCTGAATTATCGCATCTGCCAAATAACTCTTTACCAATGTAGTCCAAGGTACACTGAAATTGTGTTCACAACTGTAGTAGTTCAATCTCTGCTGAGTTCAATTTAGTCATAAAGTGAACCTAGTTAAACAACTACTGGTAGTCAAACGAGTTTAACTACCACAAATTGGCCTCTCTTCATGGTGCATCTTGCGACCGGACACCTAAACCGACATTACATTTACGAATGTAAGATTAATGGAGTTTCTTGAGCTTGGGTGTGTTATCCGATAAAATAGCAAACTAAATTAACCAGTTTTATTTTTCACTACTGGTGAGCTGAGCATTTAGTGTTCAGTGAGAAATCAGGCCAGCTGAGAGCTACCAGATAAACTACTTTTCATGAGGATGAAAAGATGCTGTTGACTATAACTATCCTGCCGAATTTTGGGTTACCAAGACTTCACCCTGAGAGTGAGCAGGCAAGCGTTGATCAGTGCAACAGCGGTACCACCATCTTGCCACGTGGCTAAGCAACAACAAGCCCCAGCATATCTTGCATGCTAGAATGGACCTAGCGATTCCAGCAGCACATGTTTTATATCACTGTAATGATGGCGTTCCTGCAGCGATAGCTGATGTGTCGAAAGTACCCACTGAACAAACGAGCACTCTAGCAGGTGGTTCCCTTTCACTTCGCTGGTTTCAAAATCTATTTGCTATATTTGTGGAAATATGGGTCTTATCCAAAGAATCTGCCGGAAACCCGAAAGTTCTCTTTTCAAAGTTGACGTAAACAGGTCGTAAAATGAAGTCTACCTCGCCTACATATTATACAATCCAAATGGAAACAGTAATTGTTATACAGAAGTTTGATGTTGAAGTCCAGAAGACGATGGACATGAAATTCAATAATACCATTGCCTCACATATGTGTTCTATTCTGTATTCCTGATAGCCATCATGCTACCATGCAACTTATGTAACTGCGGAAAACCTCATCAGTGCCTTTTTGCACGCAGTGATAATTCCTTTCCGGTAAAATCGCACAAACAAGCATCTGTCCCTATCTAGGTTTTGCTCTTTTCCGAACGTTTATCCGTTCTGCGATTAAAGGTAACGCGAACACTGTGTTAATTCAAATGGCTTCTTCATCCGAGTGAAACAATCTGCTTGGGTCTTCCGATGTTGGTTGCAAGCAAAAGTAGCTACAGATTTGAAATAATTGCCAGTATCGAATCCTCAACAGGTAACTCAATAGGATGTTAGAAAAGTCATTCGTTGCAGCAGACAATTCTCTATGTTTGAACTTACCATATTACAACTACGGACTTCACCATCATCTGAAACGATAACCATCCATACATCTTAAAGTTTTTTCAAATTAACGTTTCCACCTCTTGAGCTGCACATGTCTTCTGGCATTTTTCGGACAGAGATCTATATAGAAACCCTTGATCATGAGAAAGTTTTGGTGTATCAGGACTACATGTAAACATATACCAACCGACAAGGCAGCGATGAGACCAGCAACTCATGAGGTTGATAAACAGGTCTCAAAGAAACCAATAAATTAGCAGTGAGTGCATGTCAGTTACCCTTGAATGACATCCGAGAACCCTTTATAAATGAACGCCGTTACAGTGCCACTAAATTGTTCCAATTTAGAACCCACGAGAGGTGCTAGTTCAGACCATTAAACTTGACTAGAAATCGCTTCTGTCCTTTCAACCCCGTGGGCCCATACATTACAGTAGGTGGACTACTGAATTCTTCCTATACCATTTTGTGCTCTACCTTTTAAATGCGAAGCTTTATCAACTTCACTTCGGGCAAGGTTTCAAAAAAATCCTTTCCTGTCGATAGGTTGCTGTTATGTGTGAGGTTGGACCATAGAGTCATTAGTAATTTTTCATACTTACACGCTGATTTTGCTTACGGTTTTGCTGGATCTCATGCGCTTCGGGTCAATAAAAGTCAAAAGACTCCCACGGTCAACTCGTGATTATTTCGTAATAAGTAAAATTAAACAACTACAATCAAGAAAATGGGTCAATTCACATCCAAGGTTGTTAACCACGAGAAGGAGCGTGCGCAAACACAGCGATGGATGATGAAAATGTTTGATGAAAGTAAGGCATGTCACAAATGGTTCAAAATCTCGGCCGAACTGAGAGACAGTCATACACAAAAAATATCGACTAAAACTATGCAGCAAACCAATAAAATTCGCATACCGACGAGTGAATTAGAGGTCAACAAAATGTCACCCCTTACGGTGAAGTTCATCCCATATAATTTGGCATTCTCTTGCTGCCACATCGACTGGAGTTGGTCGGCAAAGTTTGTTTTCTAACTTTTGCCATTATCGGTAGATAACAAAAAATTTATTTTCCTGGTAATAATGTTTAATATTCTTGATGAATTAAACTAGTAGACAGATGATATTTTCACCAATGATATAGTACTTCGCATCTACAATTGTGCACTGAGATGCACGACTCTATTATGCATTCAACCATAACCATTACATCGCTTCGCAGCTATATCGATTTCGCCGTTCACAAGCAATTCACAAGCACCAACGTATTCTGCCAGGCATGCTGGATTCGGTCAGTCTGTCTGTTGTGAGTTGGACACACAACGCGCTGTTGTTTCACAAGAGCTGACTTCAAAGCCATGGTTGCTACACAGAATAGCAGAACGATATGAAGATGGTCACAAGCAATGAACTGTTAACAGTTGTTAGAAACAACTAACATGGACCGATAATTTTACTGAAAAATTCTAGATTATGGTATAGAGATATGGTGCTTTAACACTGCGGAAAATGATCTTGGTGAAAAACTGTTCATTGAAGTTCAACAAAATTGATCATTGGGCTCTATTTCCGCACTGATCCTAAAAATGTTTGGATGCGCATGCAGATCTGTTTGTCTGAACAGACAGATTACAAAATTACCAGGATTAATACATGGTAATCAGCTGTTAAACTCACAAGCTAAATAACTCATCAATTTGAAACTAAACCATCTAATGTTCACTGAATTTCACTGGTTTACCTAATAATTTATGTGCGCCTGAGTTAGGTCTCTTTTAGAATAAACGATCGTGCGTCCGTACACGTTCACCGCCGACTCTCAATACTCAAGCAATGACAGTTATTCACAAGTCACAATCCGTCCTAATAACTTGGTGTGCAAGAACGTTTGCACCATTTCAACCTTTATGTTGTATCAGAAACGCATTAAAGTGGGATGATGGTTAAAGCATAATTACATGTAAGAACTCAATTATTTCCAAAATTTGTGGTTTTTGTTTCCAGTTTGTTAGAATTTTTCATTTTTCCAAGTTTAACCAGTCGAAGTTTAAAGGTGTGGGAGTTTCCCTCAACGACAAATTGCCGGAAAAAGTCTGAGTGAGATCATCAAAGAGAGCCATATAACAATTTTTTATATTCAGTTTACAAACAAACTAACGCACCTTCATAAAACGGTGATTTTGTTTTGAGTTTCAAACTTTAATTCGGCATGCATGGGACTTTTAGATGGGAATGTTCTTAAACAAACATGACAAAAAATATCAGGAACGAAACACAACACGCTCAAATAGTGTTTTGTTATGAATGAATTTGTTTGAATCTCCGTTGAATGCTGCATGTGCTATAGATGGTTTAAGATTGTTGCTTGTTATCGTACAACCGTGCCATCCAACAAAAACACCGATAAATTTGTGTTATCTTAGCAATAAAAGACACTAACTTAACCATGCAGGGTAATGTACATGTTTTCAGTTGATCAAACATGACTAGGATCATAAGAACAATAATCGGCGGATAAAAAGAAATTGATAAGCTCCTGTTGAGAATCGCTATCTTCCGGAACAAAAACAAAAGTCAGCCTTCGTGGCACAAAGCAAATCTCGGTTTGTTGAGTTTTTGTTGGTTATTTTATAGACTAGACGCATCGGTAAAATGAAAAATTACAATTGGTGTTGACGCTCTCGCTTTCTCATTGGTCGGTTCGACTCCGCTTGTAGCTCGTTTGTTTCAACGCGTGACGCACTTAGACAACTTGTTTTACTCCGGTGCTCGTTATACAATGTCCGATGCTGGAGCAGCGCGCCGTGCAGATTGGTGCCCGCGCTGACACACAAGTCTGTTCGTGTTTTCGACACTGATTGGCCGTAGACTTCTGCGAATCAATGGTGACTTCGTATCGATGCTTCCATCCAATCCCATCCCTTTACAGCTCCTACTGTACAAAATAATTTCACTATGTAGATAACATCAGCGAATATATGCGGCAGCTTCAAAATACACATTGTTAACTTTCACAGTTGCACACAACACAAGAAATTTTCTCCCCACACTATTTTGCATCGTTTTATTATGTTATTACCACTAAAATGAATTAAATGAAGTGCAATTTGGAAATGCACGTAGACAGCTCCCATAGCTCACTTATTTTGAATTATGATGATTGGATATTACGAAGTTAACCCGTGTAGTCTATCGTGGGCTGCTACAAGGTTACCACCTCTGGTCGTGAATAAATCATCTAACAATTGCCATAGGGTATAGTACTTAACAACGCCATAATTAAACATACACAAAATGACGATGCTTTCGATAAGTCGTGGGTTTTACCATTCTCCAATCAATATCTCTAATTGTCATTAGCAGATACTGTTTGAGTATATGCACGACTAGGTGGAAACACAGGAACATGTAGTCAATGATGTAGTCCACTGGTCGATATTACCCCCCACGTGTGGTCATAAAACATTCAAATGGAAATACCTACTCAGTACAGCGCCTGTACATTCGTGTTGGCAACAATAGAGTTAACTAGACAGAACTCCGGATGTGATGCTGTGGATGAATTATGGCATCTTCTGACAGGTAGCCCAAAATTCTTTCAAGTTACTAATCGGTTAAGTTTCATTCGATTGACTGAAAACACTACCGTCGGAATCCAAAAAGCGGCTTGGGTGATTTGAAAGTCTAAGATTAACTCCTATTTAAGGCATTTCAGATGTGCAAAATGGGTTGCACATCTTAATATACAAACCCCGATTATTTAGCAGATCGAGTTCATTGATGTTTAGGTCATCCAACCAGCCCTTTGTGTTCTCAGGTTCGTGGAACAACTGCACAAACCAGTTTTTAAAAAGTGACCAGAAACATGGTTACGTTTGATTATTTACAGTCTAAATAAGTAGTTACTGATGCATGATAATATAAGACATCTCTTCCAAACATACTGCTGAATAAAGTGTTGTGCATAATTTGTGAATTCTCATCAAAACATAACATCCGTTATTTAAAAATTCTCTTGAATGTACCAGGATTCTCTATTTTCCGTGCCACTATCTCATTAGTAAAGCAAAGTTTACAAACTTCTTTCAAAGAAACAACAAGCGAAGGTGAAAACGCTAACAAGAAACAGGAGAGTTTTGAATAAGCTGGTTTGTAAACGCATTTCTTTGTGAAATCTAATGTTTAACAGGTGACAGGATACATCATTCTGAGTGGTGTAAGCTCTCGACCGTGAGATAAAAATGTTCATCTGTTCACTTGCCAAACTTGTAAGATGCTCTGGCTTCAAACGATTGCAATCCTGGCATGGTCAGTGCTTGATCGTCACTACTGTTAAATGTTGTTTGTCGTGAAAATTCTTTCAGCGGAATAGGACCACTCAATACCATTTTACTTACGTAAGGGTGCCATAAATCTATAAAAACAGTAGATTAGAAGACCAATTCTAGTCAAAGGATGACAGTATAAAGTAAGCCAAGGGATACCATGGTAGATGGTGACCACATGAGATTGAGTCCACTTAGCAGCCCATGACCAGAAGATCGACTTAGCCGCAGTTTGGTGCAAATTGGGTCGACAATTCCCGATCTTGTCACTTCAGATAACCCAGCTCTGTTAACCCCCTACCCTAGTGACTTCATGTGCAAAATCCTTCTGGCCATGAGCTTCGATCACGTCAGGCTGTTTGAACGACTTTTGTGTCAGGATTCGTAGTTCTTCATAGGGCGCATAACTAAGATGCCGCATTTATTTCACCCGGTCCCTAGCCCGTTAATAGTGTTGAGCACAAACCACATACCGCGTGATTAAGCTTGATTACAGATCTGGTGCAATGCTTCTTGGTGGACTGTAGTTACTACGAAAAAAGACAAACAGCCATCGTGTAAATTCTGATCCCTGGTTCGCAGAATGTTGTAGGACGCGAATGATGGTTTTGGTAGGGGGTGCGCTGGGAGAAAACGTCAAAACAGCTGAACTTCGTATACATTCCAAGAGTTGATTTTCGGCTTTTCACGTCCGTTTATATTAAGCGAATCAATAACGATAAGCCGCGTGACCGTGAACTGTGTAACGTTACTCACCAGTAGAAACAACATAGGAAAACCAGTTAACAGTCATCACCGACATCAGTTGAAAAGAACTGGTTCACTCTCGTAGTGCATTCAATAAGAATAACACTGTTGAATTTGCACACAAATTGAGTTAACTAACAAAAGAAGAGAAGGAATGGAAACGAAAAAGTACACCACAGTGACCTGTCGGAAGCCGTAGAAATGTGTTGAGGGAAAACCGATTAAACGGAGTGGATTGTGTTGAGTGGAACTTTTGTCATAGAATGTTCACAAGTCTTGCGGTAACGATAAAAGATGAGGAGAACTAATTGTCCACGGAAATGTTAGTGTGACATTATAGGCGATTCAGAAGCCTAGCAAAAATGTCAGATCTATTGACAAAAATCTAGGAGATTGAGAGATGGACAATATATTCATTGAAGAACACAAACTCTAATAAATCAGCTAGCGTGGTTCTGTAAAGATGACAAATATTTCGAGCGACCGAAAAGAACAAAGATTTTTACAAATTTTGGGATAACAACAGTGACACCAATTGGTCACACTTTGTTATTAATCACGTTATTCGCTGGATACCTAGCATGTGTACTGGAACAAGCTTTCTACTTCAGTTGCATTGATGGCACAGCATCAATTGGTGGGACCTGCTTCATCTTAAACTCTCCCTGAGCTGAAAAACGTCCGATTACCCTATCGGTCAAATTCCGTTCCACTCTGCACGTGCAAGTGATCTGACACCAACATTGAAACTGGTTAATACACTGAGAATTGGCATACGAAGACGATGATACCCTTACCGGATGAAGTGAAAACAGCTGTTTCACCAGGACATCCTGATGGAGGTTGCACAGATTGTTTGACCAACCGGTGAACGTCGATAAACTGCTCACAGTGACTCATCACCCGTGTAGACTGACCGTAAGGTGACACTACACTTAGGCATGTTACTGTTTTCAATTTAAGTGTAGTTATGCGTGCTCTCACTCATTGGATATACCGGAGTAGACAGTCGATCGCAATGTTGATTTCGATTGCTGCAGTTTAATGAAAACCTCCTACTCAATAAAACCATTTTAGTGAGTTTCCTTGGGTTATTTTATAAGTAAGAATCATGAAGAAATACGACTGATCTCGACGCCTGCGCTGTTCTGTTGGTTAGTTCGGTTCAGCTTGTAATCCGTTTATTTTAGCAATCGACCTAAACGTAAACAGCCTGGTTTTCTCATGTGTTCATTATAACGAAATCCAATGCGACGTCAGAATGCCAGCCGGATTAGTCGATGCTGTTACACGCCAGTTTTCTTGAGTTAACGACAGTGGTTAGCTAAAACCTTCCGCGAATTACTGGTTGAATTCATGTCGATAAGTTTCTTCAATCCAGTCCCTTTAACCCACGGTGTGTGGTATCTGGGTTGTAGACTTTCGTGGTAACATTGGCCAAATTAAGACCCACAGCAAACGTGTATTGAAACGGAGTAAGTCTATCTGGGTTAAAATAATGAACACGCATTTTTATGTTTCTGGAAACGCATCTTTTGAACCGTCACCCTTAATGTCGCATTAAAACACTGAGGAAAGATGTGGATTGGCCATTCCCATGGTGGACCGAGAAATGTTGAATAATTACGAAAAATCTGCCTAAAATAAATTGGCAACTGTATAAGTTTTACCAACTGAAACAGTGGATAATTGAAACATGCCACAGTTGAACCAACCGAGCTTACGTTCCATAAGCAAAAAACTTGCTCAAAAATGTGTGAGAAAACGGATGTCATACAGCCCCGCACTACGGGTCAGTTTTTGCCATAAAACCTTCGTCACATCTTTGTTACTGGATAAGGACGATATTGAAATACATAATTTAGATGTTGTCACTTTCGGTGACCTCATGCAAGGACTTTTCCTTCTACACGATCTCCTGAAAGTTAGCGCGTCCTCGAGAATGCATAGTACTTCTCAACTCGTCATGGTGCTGTGTAAACGTAAATCTCCTTTAAGATGTTTCCCGCAGCAATCTAACTAACAACCAGGAAACCAACGATTGACAACCGAACATTCCTTAGCGCCGCAAAAGAGTTGTATCGAATGTCCCAGTGAAACCGATAGGCCCAGAATCCCTCTTAGGAATCTGATGGGTATTTGGGTCGACCTTCCTTAGTCTCATGGGCCACATGCATGTTAGACAGCCAAACCGACGGATAAGACGTGACAGTATAAGAAAGTAATCTGCGTACTTTTCTACAGTCCCTGTTAGTGGGCTCCAGCCCACAACGTGAAAGAGAAAACTGTACACTACGTTACAAGCTAGCCAAAAAGAATACGGCTGTTGCTTGGAGATATGCTAGTTTTGGGTTACTCCGTCTCAAATGTAACAAAACAGATTTATTGTTTCCGTGATTTATTGGGCAAATTAAAAAATTATCGGCCCACTCAAGGTTTGCTGAACATTTGAGAGGGAATAATCAGGTATAAGCTTGCTTAAACAAATTGTAACATATATAGCCAGGAACACCAAATTCATGCACAACGTAGTGATTAGCGACTGGTCTGATTACAGTCAGGATGGGCATATGCTGCCATTGCATTTAAACAGTTATTGTCGTCGTTGGTTCACTATGACGAAGTCCAAACCTCTCTATTCATAGACCGAGAGTAGACTTATACCATGATTGCAGTTCAGTAGATTTAAGTTTGCATTGACTTTTGATTAAATTCCCATGGAGACTTCATGAAACGTTACTGCCTCACGAGTTGACACACAGACGTAGCTGAAGATTTTCAGAGAAATTAATATATGAACTCACTCGAACACTCATTTGCAAATGTGGATGAGTGTTTACAAGTCAACGAAAGTTGGGCTATGAACGCTCAACAATCGCTCCGCTCAAAATTCCATACGCTGTACGCGGAACTGTGAACAACAATCTCAGTAACTTTTAATGTCTGAGTAGTTTATCGAAGTATGCAGCACTGTTGTTGATTGTGTAAGATGGAGATAAAACTGTTTAAAAGTAAGGGCGCGGAAAGTTGATCACCGAAGAAGAGAAACTTCAAAACAAAAGCAAATATGTGAAGCACCTAGAGAGGTTTTTGAGCTAGAACGGTTAGACTAGGTAGGTCCGATGATCGATACTTCGATCAACTAGTACGTGGAAAGGTGAATGTAAGCGGTATCTACAGTAACAAGCAGTAAAAACTGCACCACATTTGTGATGGAATTCTCAGAGATAATTATAACTTTAAAATTACTATGAAAACTCTAAACTCTCCATTTCAAATCTTGAACAAAAGTTGTGGTGCAATCCTGAGCTGGTTTGTGATTTTTATAAACAAATCAAGAGACAGACACCTAATTTGTTGGTTATACAAAGCGCAGTAAAACATGTTGATCAGTTGTCTGTTCTTGACAGTATTTAGTTGTTGATCATTGTTACAAAATACCAGATAATCCACACATTTTTCGAATCGGGCACCAACAAATTTGTTTTAGCATTTATGAGATACTCTTGCATCTGCATCCTCAAACAATTGTTCCGTTATTATGTGTAAACAGGTGAACGCCTTTCGCAACATGTTATTTCCATACTAGAGACTTCTCAGTCCTTCAGTTCACGGATAGCTTACTCAGCTGACGACATCTTCAGCGAAGCTGACTTGTCCGGGTTACACACGAGGTTAGCAGAAATGTTTCCCACTTTCTAGGATGCCTTTTTGCTAGCTGCGAAACGCAATGATGCCCTCGAAGTTGTAATGGCGGTTTTTCTAGGGCAGTTCAGTTGGATCAATATAAGGTTTGTTCAATTTTAAGTGCTCATTTCAGTGTGACTGAAGAACATGTGATTTAATTTTTTCAGCAATCGGCTAAACATACAGACCAACACTTTTCTGTCTATAATTCTCGGACGCTTCATCTTGACCACAGTGAGATTATGTGTTTAAATAATAACTAACAACTCTTGACCAGGGAAAAGAACAAGGTAACAGGGTGTATCTTGTACAATTTAATCATATACTTACATCTGCATACTGCAGTAAACTCTGCCCACGGAGTAAAACCAGATTGTCCGCTAGTAAGTAGAGGAATCGGACATTACGGATAAATACTACCACAGCTAGTCAGTCTGAACTGGTTACCATGGCTGAGAAACGATTATTCTACACTGTTTACGGGTGATGAGGTGTTGGTGTTCGCACAAACAGGCCGTCTACAAGGTGCACTAACCCAGTGTTATTAGTTGTGTAGACGATTCGGAAAGCTTTAATAGCGGTAACGCCGGGCTTTGTATCCACAAGACGATGCATAATCGATGAAGCATTTCATCGGTTCCATGGTGATTGTAAAAATATCGCGACCCGTAAAAAGTTTAACCTATTTGGAAGTAGTATCAGATATTCAGTAACAATTCCCTGACAAGGATAGCGACTGAGAATCCTTGTCTGAATTGCTACATGCAACTCTGTTCGACTTGGGGTAGTATTGTGTCGTTAACCGGAGGTGTTAGAAGGCAAATTTTTGAGAATGCAACACTTATAAATAGTACATAACTTTCCTGTTTGACTTGAGTGGTATATGAGTAAACTCTTTTGATAAGTGACAGGGATTTTGTACACAGATCGCACCCCGATGTTACCGTAAGGTATTAGGTAAATATTAGCTGGGTTTCAGCGTACGTGTTTTCTTCGAAACCACTAATTCACAGTTCCCATTTTCAACCAGGATTGTCTGAAGTACACACATGAGGAGCTCTATGAATTATTGTTCTCATCGTACTGAGTTTGTACTGACAGGAACAGCCAACTGTTTCCACAATTAAACACTCCTAATCATTAGCGTGTGGTCCGCAATGACGACTGTCGTTCCCAATTCCTAAAAACTTTTGTCAAGCAGACACAATTTTCTTTACGCGAGTTCAATCTATTCATCAACTGCTCAAATTCTGAAATCTTTCGCATGGACTCAACAGTAAACGATACAGGTTTCTTGAAAGCATTGTGACATTTTGAAAGAAACATGACGTACACTCACGAAAACGGATTCTCTCTTGACTGATTGTTTTTTTGTTCCACTAGATTAAAGATAAATGAAAATTACTTTTTTACTTACAAACTTTCACTTCATTAGCTTGTAGTCTATTTTTAGAAGGTTGATAATGGAATTGCAATTCCGAGAAAATCTCATAAACTAAACCAAGTCAAATCAAGTGAACGAATTCAACTGTAGATAACGCATAATTTAAATAATTTCTATTATATCTGATGATGTTTAACAAAATGGTTTCGTCGCAGTCTGTTTCCAAACCCCATTTTCGTGTGAACTTTCGTATCAGTCGAAAAATCGAAATGAAGATAAGAAAAACAAAGTTAAACGAACAACTTTCACTCTTCTGACCATTCACAGAAAATTCGTTAACAGCTACCAGACTTTCCATTCAATCTTCCTTTTGATCACTGTATGTTTCCGTTTCATGTTTGTCATTAGGTTGGATGGGTACCTCGGTCCAAATGTGAGATTTGTGGACCTCTGGTCTAGCTTCGTTGCTCAACTTCTAGAGCACTAGCAAATTCCTAGCTGTTTCTGTTGCTGGTTTGAAATCAGCCGAATTAGAATTATCTACTATTCACATATTTTCTCAGTTATCTCAGCTGTCAAACTAATTATCAGCGATAAAACGTTTATACATTATTCTCCGCAAACGAAACCTGACATTGTGTTATTCAGTAGTCCGCATTCAATTTTCTTCTAACAGATGTTAAGGTATTACTGACTTTCACAGTAACCTGAATCACAATGGTCACCTTCATTATAAGAAGGAAACGTAATTGTAAAATGGTTCAAGAAGACATTTCTCACCTGAAAGTATGAAATAAGCGTGAAATCTACATTGAACATCACATCAAGAATACCTGGTGAAAAGAGAACAAAAATGATGATCTTCGAAGAGAAGAAATTTAACAAATTGGAATAATTATATGATGATAATAATATCACTTCAAACGCAAAAGTCAGTAATCGAGTAGACACATTCGCTCTAAGTATTTATCAGACTGCTTCATAATACTTGTACGCTTCAGAGCTAATATAGTATAATTGTCAGTAGGCATTAGCAAGTCTAGGTGATATGCATCAAAAATTAGGAAACGATCTGATGGTAAATCTCAACAGGTTTGACAAGAACACAATTTATCCAACCACCTAAACTTTGTACATTTTTCTAACGACATCCACGGGGAATTTACATATCAGAAAAATATGTTGAACGGTTTGAAAAAGAAAACAACTCTGAAGGCCGTTTGAATTTTAGAAGACCACTAACAGAGAGACTGTGAAAAGGGAAGTCTGAGGTTAAGAAAAGAAAGAGAAACCCAACCACCACGTCTCAAATACACAACAGTTGCATAGCAAAGCACAGCAGACAAGAGCTGACTAACATCAACACTGTGAAGTTGAAAGTGTCTTCAGTCTACTGCAATTTTTCTGATAAAGGATCTATATATAAGACCGGTTTAGTATGCTCAATACATAAACTAACGTCTGCACTTGAAGTCACCTGGCAATGAGGCAACTGCGATAGAATCTGGCAAACACCTCCTGACTGGACACATGCGAACACTGAAATTGCGTTCCGATATACCGGTGAAGCACTAAGAAGTGATCTAGGTTGTGCAATCCCCATGGGTAACGTGGAGAATATAGTGACATAAACCGGTTTATCGTTCTATGTTGTGCCCTCTCACTGACTGAAATGTTATTCATGAGATAAGACAAACAAGGATGTTCAGCTCAAGATGGGGGTCACTATCGTACTGAGGTTAACAAAGAAACGGCCCAGGAGAAACCGTCCAAAAAATTCGGGCTGTAACCCGGGTTTCCGAGTTGGCTTCCACGGCAACTGATGCGTCATTGAGAGATAGTTTGGAGTCATTAAAGACATTCGTCCAACTTCCACCTGTACGGAAGAATACCAATTTTTTTCATCTCTCACATATAATTCCGTGCAAACTAATTAAGGGAATAGCGTCATTTTACATTTAGCAATGACAAACATGAGGTGATTATCTGTGATCTGGGAGTGCTATAAGTTTAAATCACCTTTCAGCTGTCCATCCTCTGTCACAGTTTCTTATGTACGTCAGATTTAGTCTCCCCCGTATGTTATGACAGCCGGCTAATGATAATCTTACAGGACTTCAATCACAAGTAGAATAAAATGTGGAGATTATAGTACGAAATTGTTTGATACAATACCAAACCGAAAAAGTTCCACTTACTTTGACATCAAATCGGTGGTCTTGAAGTTAGCTGGTAAGCTACAGGTAACATTCCGGAAAATATAATTAAATTTGTGAAGCTGCGTTACAGAAATGACAAAGTATGTTGCTAAGGCCAACCAAAACGTGATAACTGTTTAATTAGCTCGCAAATAAGTTCAGCTTATTTGAAAACGGTTTCAGCAATAGAACAGTATCTCAGTTATGACAGCAGAACAGAACCATGGTAGTTCAGAGCATATTTCAAGTCATTCTTACAACTACTTGAAGAAAAGCTTCATTTTCTGATAACCCTAATTCATCCATTCAAAATAACAGTTTTTGCCAGTCAATTTAGGAAGTTCTGCACCTTAAAATTCAGTAAATTGCAAGTCTTTATGTTTACGTTTTCCGATGAGTTTCCGTACTGGTAATATTTCATAAACAGCTGTCGTAAAATTTCAAACTTCAGTGGACACAGATTATCGGCAAAACCCGAACGCTACAATCACACCCTAACCCTCATCCTTAATTCATTTAAATAAACAAACGAAAAAGTAATTATAACGTCACAACTGTTTCGAACTTACTAACACATTTGTACATTTGCACGTATGTATTGACAGCCAGTTAGTTTGGACGAACAAGCATATCAGTGTTTACTCTGAACAGCTGAACTACTTACTAAAGCGGCTCTTTCGTTTTCTTGTTTCTGTTATACTGGGAAAAATCTACAGAATAATGTGATTCAACACATTAAGATAATGTCGTTCAAATATGACCATAATCCGTTAACCTTGTGTTATGTTTCCCAGTTTTCTGTACTTGGAAAGCAACTACCGTAAACCTTCTTGTCTCTGGAGTGTTCATTTCGGCCAACACTTCCACTGGTCTACCTGATGATAATCATTCGAAAAGATGTATTTTTTTACTGGTTCTAATTGTCACGCCCAACAATGTGATTTGTCTGTCTATTATCGGAACACAGACAGACGGTATTGCCAGATTAATTGTGTATAATGTGGTACTAATCATACCAAATTGCGGTGCAGTTTCGAACAAGTGAGTTCGTAGATCGGAACAATAATTTAATCGTCCCTTGTGAATTACCAGACCTTGACGCTTCACTGCAACCGCAATTTTTATTGCGTGCTTAAGAATGAACTCCGGAGAACTGACCGAGTTTTGTAGCTCCTTGTTCGTGCATTAAGGAGTGCGTTCAGGCTGACTGTAGCTCCGAACCTGTCACTTGTAAAAGCGGACCGTAGTTCATATGTCTACAGGTTGCTACAGGAGTGACAAAGATCATGGGTCGTAAGTCTTTGTCTCTGTGTCAGCTGGTATAAACAGAAGTTGGCTGAAATTGAATTAAAGTTTAATTCCGTAGACGTGATGTCCATAGTCACTTTAGCAACGAAAAATGATACATCAATCAGTCCACGATTGCGCAGTTGATGACCTGTGAGACAAGGCCAGTATTGCGGTTAGAAAAATCTTAGTGTAGGTTGTCTCTCACTTATGTGCTGATCGAATAGCTGTGACCATAGATTTTAGCAGCACATTTAAGTGTGAACGGTTCCTAACTGTAGGGCGGTTTTGTCTTCGGAGTAACCTAACTACCCCACTACTCAGTTTCGGCAAGTGACCCATTGAATATTTAGTCTGGTTTAATGAACGATATGATAGCAGGTAACCCGAGGAGTGGAATATTTTGCAATTAGGTACTACGTCTCTCTGAAATGTGTATAACTAATTCATAACCGATCCGGTTTGCTGATCTTTCCAGCTAATGGATTTCCCTGTGCTCCAAGATTCCTCTCGAGGCCCTTCTTTGGGCATTTCCAATTAGTGTCAAATCTTAAGATAAAGACGACAGGCCCATATGCGTGCTTCCAAGTGTACTCGGATAATGGGGACAAACATGATGGAAACACTCCAGGGTGGAATGTTTTATACATTCTTCCTAGAAGATTAACGATGGTTCGTGCTCTGTTAGCCATGTCAACACATTCTGTAGACCAATTCAGACTGTCTGCCACTATAGCCCCTTGGTCTGTTTCACATGCTGATGCAAGCAACTTTCTGTCGCCAAAGGATGAGTTTGGTGAAACTTCTGCATTTGTAGAATTTCTTATATTGCACGATAAGTAATTTTCAGTAGACCACTGATTCAGACAATTCGGGTCGTTTTGTAATGTCACCACAACTTCCGGGCATTCTGGAACCCGTCAAAGCTTCTATCATGTGCAGAGACTGACATCAGCAAATTGATTACACGAAGCGGTTCAAGAGCGAAAATAACGAGTAACAGAGATTCTAAGAACGATCTTCGTGGAATGCTGCTGTTTTCTGAGGACCACCCTGACGTCGAACCAATCACTTTGATGTTGAACCTACGTCCAGTCAGATAATCCTATAGCTATTGAGTTTCCGTATCATGATGGAATGATCGACGTTGTCAAACTACTGGAAAAGTCAAGATAAGAGAAATCCGTGACCAATCCTGCGTCTTCGACCTAGTCCAATCTTCATGAGCGATCAGTTATTCTGTGACACATGACAGTCCCTTGGTGATAAGCTGGAGATTTTCAACCTTTTCCTGGAGAATCATACAATAAGCTCTGTCTTGCTTTGCAGTCCACGGAAAGCGGCGTCATTAGTTAGTAATCTCTTGGGTTGCTTCTGCATCCACCGAGCACGATAGTTGTGATTTGTGATTTTATTTTCAACTTTTCGGCAGACGGCCGGTTGACAATGCCATAAGCGGCTCTACTAATTTTGACATAGACTATCAGGTATGGATAGGATGATTGGTAGGTTAGTAGGTTCTCTAATTTGATCATGATTTGTTACACCGCAATTCGAGGTGATTCAGTCAAGTTTTTGATTGTACATTCAAAAGTCGTTTGTTACTTGCGATTATGCACACTTACATCCTGCTTACCGGAAGTGTTGGCCTCTTCTTTACTGGTAAATCTGCCAAAGGTTTGCAGTTACGAAATGTCAATCTTGCTCAGTGTATGTTACGTAATTAACGCAAAAATACATCAGATTCACCGTCAGTTTTTGGAGCAACAACGCTTTGGCAACAAAAGTGATCTTGTGTGGTAGCAACCGTTGCACGATTGCACCACAGGACATACTCAACAAATGCAAGTTCAGTTTGTTCCACTTGGTAATCTGTTCCAAGCTGAGCATTTCAACGCAATCAAGAGCATGTTTTCACTCCGTAGTTGTCTAGGCTTTCTACTAGATCACGAAAATCCTACTGAATCAAGGTTGGTAATGCTGCCTGAGAGTTTCTCAACAGTGAACTACCGATGATTATCTAGGCTGCTAGGCTACGTCTTAATCTCTGCAAGATTTGCTTTGTGATAAGCTTTAAATCCGTATCTTGGATGATACACTGTTTCGTTTCCTGTAGATTGCTTAACTCAATTACATCATGGACACTACGACCAAGTGGAGCTGTGGCATTTGGTTACTTATCATGTCAACTTCCTGGGTAAGTCTTTAATCAAGACAAGACAGCAATTGGCTCAAAAAGCCACTTCATACGATCCTGAGCATGCTGAAATAGTCCATTTTCCGTTGCTGTCGCCAGTAAATTTCCAGGGGACAAAGACTTCGCAGCATCGACTGAATAAGGCCTAGCGGCGATTCGTTAAAATCCCCCCGTTCCAAAATTTGGGCATAACCTAAAAATGGTATTCTAAGCAGAGCTTTGTGTAAGGCTGTGTCGGCACCCCTGTGGGCAGAAAACGATCGGTAAATAAAACCAATCACACAAGTAAAGTTTTACGTGACGTTAACTACGTATCATATTGATTCCGGCAGACCGGATAATACCTGTTACGGATGCGTGGGGTTCTCAGGTGCGATGTCAAATAAAGGGCTACACCACTTCGTTTACCCATTTTCCCATACATGCCGGACACCTTAACGCCGTGAATAGGGAACTCGCCATCCTACCCTTCTTTGAATCAGGACTACGTGATGCATACTGTAAGTGCATCCTGTCGGGGACAAAGTTCACTAAGATCGCTTGAGAAACCTTTGTCCCATTCTTTCATGCCGACGAAACAAGGGATCGAAAATTGCTTAGAATATCGTTCTGATAATTTCGCTATCCAATTTGCACAGCGGATTACATAAATATCCATCATGAGAAGAAACCTGTTTGTAATGATCGACCACGGTAGTGAAAGACAGCGATAAATTTAGCAGTTTTCCTTTATGTATTACAACCAAAAGAACTGGACTCCGAAAGAGACCGCTTCAATCTGATCCTCTTAAGTTTCTGTAACAGTTCATCACCCTGGAAAAGCCACTCGTTGGATATCTAGGCAGGCAACGATTCCGACCCAAACTGCATACCACCTCTTTTGAAAACACGATGGTCCGTTCATTTGTTCTTCAAAATCTCAGTCCAACCAAGGTGAAACTGTCGACTCGTTCGACTTACAGGCAACCGTATTGTTTAACGTTCATGAGATTGTCATTACGTCGTATTTTCTCCCAAATATGTCACTCCTAAAGTTCTGTTTCATTTCAGCCGAACAGCCTCGGTGAATTTTACCTATCATTTGAGGTCCATCACACACAAGCATCTGTATCCGTAAGAACCGACGTTTTCATTGCAGTTCCCAAGCGAAACTAATGATTCAGAGCTCTGCCTCTTTCAAGGATATGCCACCCGTGAATAAAATAACACTCGGAGAAATTCAATAAAGCCAGCGAATTGCGAGGATGATACTCCTGCTTCTCAAACAGTCTAACACAATTTGGAAAATCAGAGTAGCTGACCAAACTTCAGGAGAGTTGACCTATTAGTTTAATAACAAGACAAACCTGTCGAGAACAGACGAAGTTGAGCCACATCGGATTCACGATGACCTAAGGAGAGTTGGCTTGTCAATTCTATTCTACGGCTTGAGTGAGTAACGGTGCCGGTGAGTTCAAAAGAAAAGTATGCGTAATGGCGCTGATGCTACCACTGGCTAATTTGCTTTTCAGTTCAGACTGAAATGTACAAAGAAGCTACGGTTACTTACCATTAGTAATAGGATAAGCTTATCACAACTGGCGTATAAAATCCAACATCCGCCGCATATTTTTCAAACACTAATGTATATTTTATTAACGTAATGGAACGTATTCACTATTAACGTGTTACGTGCCGTCTGTGAATAGGCTGGGTTGCTATCATTGGGAAAAGAGGCCACTTGCATCCAATTCAGTGAAATTTCTAAAAGAATTTATTACTGCAGAGACGGCGTTCTCCAGATCTGACCAAGTACCACATATGTGGCATAAATATGCTCTGTCACACGCCTTGAAGGTTCACTGTGTTTATAATCACTTGGTTTTACCAGGGAATGGGGCTTCCAACCTACGTTGATTAGTTTATCATCTGCAAACGTTCCGGGTTGTCCCGCATACTAAACGCCACGATATCATACGTTTAATAAAAACAAACATAATTCACCTCACTCAGATCAATTCGAAACTGCAAGCCAGGAACGGATATTGGAGGGCTCTCTACTTCCAGCCTACAGCCCGTAATCATGTACCCGTTTGACCACATTTAGTTTACTCAGTACAGTCCTTGAATCCGATTTGATAATCCAGTTGTTGCTAATGCCCAGTGACCCTTCCGAATCAACCATGTTTACCTCCGGAAACAACTAGTGTAGGCTGGTAGATACGTTGTTGTAAACATCAGACTGTAACACTTAGACTAGTGAAGTACCTTATAAGGCAACACGAGCATAGTGCCTAAATTCTTTGCACCCCAAGCAGTAGCAATCACAGCAAGACACGGAGGAGGAAAGTTCTGCTTCTCAACTGGCCTGTCCTGATCTCTGAAAAAAACTTAACAAGTCAAAAGTGTGAAGAATTCGCCTAATGATTCACCGTCAACAAAGTACAAACATTGAACGTTCTGGTGAGAAAATGCGAATTTCCAACACTTTGGGACAGAAGTGATGTGGCTAGGAGATAGACTATTGAGCAACACTAGTGCACGTTCCGCAACCCAAGTCAACAGCTTTACGCGCGTGCCCTCACGATATTTGTAAAAAATTTCAAACTTGTTCCTACAAACTTTCGTGTTAACCTTTTGGAACCAAAGCAATGTGCGGAGTCACTCAACGGAATGAACCTTTCAGATACAAAATAGAAACCATGGTGCCAGCTGCAACAAAACCGTTGAAAGAAGTGTGCTAAACCAAAGAATCATACTGCACTTCCCAGAGATTAAAAGAATCATCAATACTGTTTTTCTATCTTTGATACACATACCGACGGAAAACTTGAGAAAACCCATTTCAAGTCTGTAGTTCACGAAAATTTATCTACACGGGGAAAGAGAGAAAAGAGTAGTGGATCGAAGGACAAATCACTTTTAAATAAGCCAGCTTAATATCAGTATTTCATGTCATCTGAAAGTAACGGACCATTATTTCAAAGGCAACAGTGATCATTCGGAAGAACGTTTATCACATAATCTTATGTGTTCACATTTGATTTCTTAGAAACAAGAAAGCTCGGAAATCTGGTTCTTTCTAACAGAAAATATCATCGTAACTTAACTTGTATCAGATGCAGCGGATTGTAATTAAAATCCTTCGGGTATATACGACTGAGTTGTTAAAGTTCAGAATAATCATACAAAAAATTAATTGATCAAACGGAAGCTGAACACGATAATATCATGTCGAAGAGTTCATTAAGCCTGCAACTTTCCGTAGCAACTTAATTTAAATCCTTACTACTTTTGAGGGCATTTTGAGGTGGTCTCAGTAAAAACGAGAGAAAAACAAGACTAGAAAATTTCCATATCCACAAGCCCACATTTTTGGAAATTCTTTTGACTTGTTGTCCGGATGTTGATTTATTTTAACCAATCCAAACACGTTGTCCAGCATCTAAACTAATGTGGCTGTGTTTACGTAGTCGATCAAAAGAGAGTGAATGTGACGACTTTGCCGCTGATTGGAAAGTGGGATTATTTGAAAAAACCTTGTGCCATTATTTGAATCTGTTTGATAAAATAACGTATTGCCGACCCCTGATTTATTTACATAGGTAATTACACGCAGTGTTCTCTATGCTTTAAGTAATATAAGTGGATTGTTACAAGAAAATAACTAATTTGAGCATCATTCACGTTGGTGCTTTCATCTGACTGGCCCAAACAATGAAAACTGATTTTGCAGTAACGATCTCAGAGTGAACAATATAAACTACTTATAATCATTGTTTCATCCTAATGCAGGCTACCAATACAAGGTGTGCCGTGCATACCGCTACCAGTGTACGAACAAACTACATACGAAGGCATGATTCGCATCAAGTGGGGAACGGTTGGCATAGATAGAGAGAAATGAAGTTACAAAACTGCTTCTGACTTCCACTTGAGGGGGTTAAATGAAACTGCAAGGCTCATTTCTGCTGCAAACCTTGCGATCTGTGTGCAAAAGTTGGACAGGACGATCGATCGCGAACGCAACAAAAGAGCTGATAAAATTCGTAAATGGACGTCGCGATCATTCCTTTTGAATATTTGAGGGTCATCGCATATAGTTCATCGATTTGCGAACGTTTTAATTCAGACCCTTCCGGTTGAAAATGATTGATAATTATTTTCTAGCCATTTCACCTTCAGTAACAACCCCCTAACAACGATTTCTTTCTTTCAGTGAGTGCTGACTGAGGATAAGCATCTGTAGATCATTTTGGGTTATCTACCAAAATGGTCATAACCACTGCGAACTCTCAGAGAGATAGACCATGCTCATCCAATAATTCACTCGTTTGCATCTTACGTAAATCATTTTCCATCCTATTCCGCACACTGAGAAGGTGATCATCATCCACGTAGGAAGTGCTGTCTGTCGACATCACCAGATTGCACTGTGGGTTACGACAAACAAAAACGTGTTAGACTCACAGCTAATTGTGCTTAACTCACGTGACACACTGGATTTGTGCTTATACTGCAAACTTTGTTTACAGCTGAGAACTCGCTGGCAATAAACGTCCGTTGCAATCTCTTATTGTCCCCTCACTCTCTTACGGAATTCTACAACTACGTGGCTACAACAAGAAATGTGGCCCCCATCTTCTCTGAGAATTTTCACAATATTCCTGCGAATCAGTTAGCAAGACTTGCCGACGGTATTGTAGACTTTTAATCCAGGATCTTCAAATAACGCAACTGAATTCCACCTTCATCATGAAAACATATGGCAAACCAACAAACCCCAACCTTTCCGCACTGGGTTCACATGAAGTCTGTGTACATGTCGTACTAGTTACTCAGTGTTCCCTTTCATTGAGCCATATCTTATTTCACCTTAGCAAAATTTAAGGACCGTTCATCACTTTGGAACTTCTAACGTTCACTAAGCATTTGACCTAATAACGGCGGCAACTGGTTCAAAAGCAGACGCAATTGTGATTGCGTATATGGTTCCTATTTTCAGGGGAACCGTCTCGCAATTGCCATTAAAAACCGTAAATTCAAAAGGCAATTGATTAGTGGTGACCGAGTGTACAGTGCTCGGTTCTGATGTACTAAAATTCGATCTGTTCCTGTCGCATCTCCAAACACACGGGATCTATATACATATTCTATGCATCCGATCATGTGTGCTGGATCGTCCTTTCTCGGTGGCCCTTCAAGTTATAGGAGTCATTTCCTTTTTTATTGCCTGATATTTCCATATGACTGCTATACCTATACGATCCACATAGACTACTATGTTAAAGATCCCTGCTTGACGTTTTCTGCGCTGCTAATACGGTATCACTACGCGTTCTATGCCAATAACGCCCTGTTCACATTTGTCCACTCGGACCATCACGGTTAGTCTTTAGCACAGGATATTGTCGCCTTTCATTTATCTATCCATCGAATACGTCGTTCTACCCATGGTGGTAGTCCGGTTTTGATATAAACTATAGACATCGGAAACTCCATGAGTTTTCTGCCAACCAGAACTGACATGCCCTTGGGCGTTATGTGAAGGGTCTCTCCATTTCGCAAGCGTCCTCTCTTTGCACCGTGTATTCCTCAGAATAATAAATTAAAGCATGTCAAGGTGGAAACCTTTAGGCTGGTCGACGTTAGAATTACATCCCAGTGAATGTTTAAAGACTGCAACTCTAATATGTTACAAGCTGCGTTTCTCTGAGCGTAGTTTACAATACAAAATGAGATCACCTAATGGAATTGCAACCGTGGTTCGCTACACAGACCGTGTGTAGACGCTACTGACCAAGTAGCATTGCGAATTCGTAGGGTGAGCAAAACCCACCAAATCGAGTGTCACAAAGCAACCAAACTATCCATATAATTATGTGAGAGCAAGTTTGAATAGTTCGTTGACCAGGTTATGCGTCAGAAGGTTTTATGGTTAAATCTACATGCAAAAAATAACCTTTTATCTCCATTGGTATATAAGTTTGCGAAGATATCCGGTATCGGCTTAATTATTAGGCAGAACACGTTCGTAAAGGAGTTCGGCTGATTTAATTGAATAACCTGAGGAATACTTTTTGCTGCAAAACTGCATAATACTATTTTACATTCCATTAGATAAAGTTGCTTCCATCTAGAGTACAACGATTACAACTCACATTGGTCATTGCGGATAATTATCACTTACCAACGTAGTCTGGTTAAATGCCCTCGATGGGCTGGTAGCAGTGAACAGATTGATCTGCTAATACAGCGAACAAACTTTTCATTGCAAAGCGTGCACATCAGTACTCAGTCTAAGCAGACATGTCGACAGGGTAAGTGTGCTGATGAGCTGAAGGTCTGATATATAACTAAAATCTATTGTGTTGGTATTTAATCAGGAGGCAGTGGTTACCGTGGTTAACGGTCAGGTTTATCATCACAACCAAGCCCACCTAATTATAGCAAGCTGTTTCAGTTCGGGATGCAGGAAATAAACAGCACTGGGTTAACTATCCTTCAACGCTTCACAAAAGCCATGCGTTCAATGGGCGTTACAGTCAGTGAAACAAAGTTTTTCAAACATTCCGCAGAAGTGAACGAATTAGATTGATACGTCGGTCGGAGTTATTAAACCCTCCAAATGACAATATCCCATACTGTCCAGGCTACTGGAATCAGACCGCTTCAGTCAGAACATTGTCATTGAAATCTCATTTTTCAAACAGTGCATCCATCCTGACCTCAGAATCACAGGGCTGATGACCAAAAGTCTAGGTTAAAAAAAGTACAAGAATAATGCGAAGGACCAATCAGGTCATCAACAATTGGTTGACTAGCGGTCTAGTCTTTCGTAGTAAGTCCGGTCAGTTTTATGAGCAAACTCTGTAGCTTGGTTGTATGATTGTGTTGGCCTGAAAATTAAGTATCGAAATCATCTGATCATCTGTAAGACAATGTTCGTAGGGGTGTTGAGTATGAATCACAACTAAAGGAAAGGTTGTTGTCTTTTGAGGACATTGAAACACTTGGTTTCTGGTCACACATTAAGCTCAATAACTTCTTAACATTTCTGAGCACGGTTAGTCGAAGGTAAACTGGACTTCTTGAATGTATAAACACTCCTGAGCTACACACAGAAAGACAAGATTGGACCTGTCAATTTGGCGCTGGAAGCAGCATCGAGCTATTACAAAATGTAGTTATTTAAGCAGACGGATGGACATTTGCTGTACAGTTCACGGTGTGTAGCGATGAATAATGGACTGATGTAGTACAGGGTGCACCTTTTACGTTTACACGAGGGTTTCACTTTATCTGATTTAATGTTATGGGTAACCCTAGTGACTGATAAGTTGTGTTTCTTATCCACGGTTCCTGTTGACTCACGAACTGTTGACATTATACATGTGACTGATACTATGGTAATAAAATTAGTATTGCAGAAAGCTTGTTGAGAAAAACAACGGGATTTCACCAGAGATTATTATCACCCAGAACACGAAATATTATTGCAAGAGTAACGAAGGGAAGAAAAACATTGGAAAGGTATTACTTCACAACACATACTGTTTTTTCGAGGACTTCGAGGATTCTGCAATTTAAAAAAGCGCTATCAACCTTCTTTTACAGTATCTTGTTGACTCAAGGTTGTGTTCCATGTAGAACAACGTGTTGCCCAGTTCCAGCCAGATAAGGTTTCGAAGCTAATTTTCAAGCTACTGTAGCACTTCATGAAAACCGGCTTCGTCTATATTTTACAGAAAGGACCGTTGAACATACGCACTCGATCCGAAAAACTGATACCACTTAATTGTGAAACCATTCCAGTCGTCTTATTGGTAATTTCCTAGCAAAGGTTGCCTATATAACTCTTGTCATCAGGCCATAAGCTATCTATATTTTCTAGGTGACTGTTTCACTCCACTGTAAATTTTTTATGGGTGTCATTCTTGTTCCACGAATTAGAAAGAAGTGATTCCATATCAACAAAGCCAGACAATAACCCCAGGTATCAGAAGACGCTCGACTCCATCTCTGAAACCAAGATTTGACCTTCAAAATATTTTCCTGCTGCTTGTCGAACCATGTCGATTTTCCTTTATTAAGAAGTTCTGGATATGACACATTATCCCGACACGCTACAAAGGTTTCTGATAACACATAGACAGTTGTCAGCGACACACTTTTGTGAGCCCTGACTAGTTAAAACATATTGCTGTTTTTTGTATCCAAAGTTTTACTCATTCCTTCTTCGTCTTTGTTTTCCCAATACGCTAAAACAGTTTCTGTTCAGCTGTTTTTTTCTCCACCTACACGGTGCAAGATGTTCAGATTAACACGGTAACCCTTCCTAGAGTAATCGTTTTACACTGTTTGGAATTCATAACTGATCGAGCACACTCAATCCCATTTCTAGGTGCATGCTATATCTCAAGTTTAAGAACCCGTTCTGATTGAACCTTGTTTGCGCACCGCCTGCAGGCTATTGATATTGATATCCAATTTTTGTAATCGCTCTGTAACGTTAACTTACTAATTTGGATGGTTGTGATACTGTTCTCGTTCACACGTCGAGCGACAAACTCGTTAGCAAATTGACAATTAATTAGTCAGCTTGATGATATTGTGGGTACACAATCCACAGTTCCCTTCAATCAACTTCGAAAATTCGTGATTATATTGTTACTTCCTTTGAATTGGAAATTACTGAGTTAAAGAAAATAGTGAGAAATGTTTTTACTTGAAAATGCAATAATCTGTTTGTGATTCTTGTACCCAGATAGTCATTTTAGCTGTCCCTTTGCAGAAGAAAACATCGAACTCGAAGTTCGTTTCCATCAGTGGTCACCAGTAATAGTGTTTAAACGTTGCGAGGATTTTTACCGTAGTCCACAAGTATGTTGGGGAAGAGGGTT
>QNGE01000442.1:0-24588 GCA_008508345.1 Paragonimus westermani
TCCTGACTCTACCGTTCAGAAACCGGTGTTTCAACTCAACCCGGCTCTTGTGCAAGCTGCGCTGGATCGTTTCGACCATCACAGTCACGCGAATCGGAAGCGTGCCATGCCCACGTCCATGGATACATACGAAGACGATCGACTTGCTAGTGATAAATTGACCGATTCGGTGCCAACGGTGGTCGATGGTCAAGAGGAAGAAATACTCGAAGCACTCCGTCGCCCAGTTGTGCCGGCTCTGAAAGCGATAACGGATCTTCAGTTGAAGTGTGTTGAACAATGAGATTTGCGCCGTTTGCCTACTCTTTTTCCGTGGTACACATATTGCGTTTTAGCTCTCAAGAGAGAACTGTCTTCTCACAGGAACCTGTACAGCTTTCGAGCCTGAGTAAATTTTTTTGAATATTAACTTAAAACACGTGATAATGGCAAGACGGATATTACAAGCACATCACATATAACATGAACAAACTTAAGTGGCGGCCAGGTGGTGAGTATGACGTGGGGTCGAAAGACAAAGGTTTATGGCCATGCCTTGGCTCCATTGAATTTTATTGACGTTCTGATCAGAGGTCAAATTACAATAATCACCTGTAGTTAGGGGCACTATCAAGACTTGCACGGAATGCATGTGAGGCACCGGTGGTATAACACCAGGGGCTTATACGTATTCAACGCCAGCGAAGTCTTCTCCTCAGGACAGGACTGGCCTCAGACGTATTGTGCACACTTTTGTACGCAATAGTTTGATGTTCTTCCAACACCACCATTGATGGGGATTAGCAATGCACTAAGTACCTTCCCAGACTTCGTACACATCACGTCTGCTTTGTTACAGGGCGTTGATGATGACGCTTTCCAGGAATGCAGAACAACCAACTATCCCAACTGGCGTGTCTGGAGTAACAAAAATTGGATAAATGTTAGACCAATCTTACAGCAAGCAACCTTGGATCAACTTTTAAAATTAATAAACATGTTCGTATGATGTTTTATGTCACTTTAGACGTGGAGTAATTAACCCCTCGTACGACAAGACGATTTTCACCTTTCCTGTGGATATGCCACTCTGAGAAGCATCACTGTGTGTACTGGTTCACGTAAACCTGTCCGCATGTGTTTATTAATCCTCTATGCATACAGTTACATACTTACTTTCTATCCTCGAAACTTTTAGATGACTTCACTGGGCCGATTTCCTTACAATCTTGAAGCAAATTATAAAGTCGTGCCAGGCAGCTTATCCTCACCTCACCTAATCCATATGGTACAGTGAGGTGGTGAGTATCTGTGACCAGATGTTAAATTTCTTAGGCCCCTTTATGATCGTCTGGTAAGGTGCTTACAACGTTTGGACACGCCGTTTCAGGTCCAGTCGAAACACAGACTGGTCATAAGTGGATCCCATCTGCCAGATTTTTTTTAGTAGTACATTGTATGCATTATACCTCCTTTATGGAAAACACATTTCCCCGTAATGGTGTGTATGATCAGTGTGTCCTTTTGGAATTGTTTTTAAAATTTCCTGTCATGTTCACCAAATTTCCTACTGAAAGGACGATTGTTTGTATTTCGTCCGGATCAGGATTGCTGCTCAAAATAGTTTCAGTGGTTTACTAAGCATACACACTGCTTCTCCACGTAGTGAACACCGCTGTAAATTGAGAAAGTGTCCATCGTATGTAGGTGTCCATCATGTGGTCATCCATATTCCTCGCATTGCTTGTGTCACCAATGCGAGTCATGAGAGGGCCAAAATGAAGCATTGTGGATCAATTCTTTCTGGTACCCTTGGTACTTTTCTCTCTCTCGAATTCACAATTCTCAGGTTTACGATTGTGTTTGCTCACAATGTCTTTCATAACGCGAGCTCCAGTTGCAGGTGTTTTTTTTAAATGATAGTGAAACCGGAAACGTATCGAATTCAAAGGAATCGGCCAAAGAACTGACGGAACCAAATGATAATGAAATTCCGGTTGAAGATCCCCCTCCGGTACTGACTGCCGTCGTGGTGACTGGTACCCCAAGGGCCGGATCCGCTGGCTCATCCAAACGTGAGTCCAGACGTTCCCTACGAACTCGTCGCAGTCGGACTCCGTCTGAGAACAGTTTTTCCGAAGGTGAAGTCCTGTCGGACTCGGAGGAGGAACGTGCAGATTCTGTCGAACAAATGGAGGATAAAGTTGAGGAAATTGGCGAGCGTATTAATGCGGATATCGAGGAAGAGGAGGCGGAAGCACTTATTCGCATGGTAAACGAACAGCTGCGTGATGCTACGCCGGCCAGTGATATTGATTTGACAGAACTGGAAATCATGGACGAATGGGCTCCACCCTCATCCTCTTTGCTGGTAGCACCACGCACTGATAATGATGATCCGAATGAAGCCGCGATGGAGAGTAAGGTAAGCCAGACCTTGTGCTCGTCTTCAGTAGATAGTGTTGTTGATTTCTCGATCGTGTCTCGTCTTTGAAGGTAGTACAATTGTTCATGAAACAAGTATAGGGCTACACGCTGTTGAACGTTTTCGAGTTTCGTTTTAAATGTCACGTTATTTTTCACAGAGGGCTGTAAAAACGATGGACACAACGTGATTGGTGTATTTTTCAGCATGAAACCGTAGGCAGTGGTGAAATACGGTGCCTGGCGTAAAATACTTATGACCACTGGCGTTCATGCTGTTGTTTTTCTCCGCACCCGGATAATTCCTGTTCATTATGTGATTGATGCGGAGTGTATTTTTTCACTACGGATTGGATGAGTAGAGCTCACTCATTTGTCTTTTCCTAGTATAGGTTGGCGGTACTTCACTGTTGACTTCATTTTAAATAGAACGCAGCTTTTTTGATAGCAAACGGAGGTGTTAACCGCCGATAATAGTTGGATGATGAGTTATGGGAGGAGTGTCGAGCGTTGGAATAGATATAAGGTGAATACAACGTTCTTGCAGTAGCACACTCGGTATTGCACAGGCAAACAACTATGGAAGTGAAAATTTGTTCAAACAGACTAGAAAAGACTCGTACCTTTGACTCCGAATGCATTATCGGGTAGTTCTGAGCTAACAATTAAAAGCAGTTGGCCTGTAATTGTGTGTATGTGTGTACGACGGATGCAGCAACTGCCCAGTAAACTTTCATATCCACTTCAGACTCCAATGCGCATTCCTTTATTCATTGAAGCGCGTATGCGTTCTAGGTTAAGCCTACCAGAATGTCACTTTGCTTGCAGTGACTGTTGAATCAGTGCCGAAAATAAGTTCACTGTAGTCG
Organism: Paragonimus westermani; assembly: GCA_008508345.1. Lineage (NCBI taxonomy): Eukaryota > Metazoa > Platyhelminthes > Trematoda > Plagiorchiida > Troglotrematidae > Paragonimus > Paragonimus westermani. The sequence continues at coordinate 3,273 of QNGE01000442.1, forward strand.
TTTTGCTTGCACCACTTACGAAAAGACCGTATACACTGCATTTCACACTAACGTAAAAAATGGGTGGAGGGAATTTTCCCTAATGAAGCAAGAAAGTTAATAATGTTACGTGGAGTACATGTCAGCTTATATCAGCACAGTTACGGCACACCTATCTTCTTTGTTCCTCGGATGTATGTTGTACTACCTAGAAATGTGTACCTCGTCATTCTCAGTCGTTTGTTATACACATTGACTACGATTTAAGGATTTAGTACACCATTTGTTTGTATATTCAAACGTAAAATATTCCAATCGGTCTACACGAAGACCTGATCTGAACCCTATGGGGAGCTTTTGGGGCGTCACTAAATGAAGTGTGGTTGACGGCTTAGTCATGGTGAGTATTAAGGTTTATGACAATCCGCTTACAGTGGCCTATTCAACTATTGAAAATAAACGGAAAGCATGCGGTTAACTAACCATTATGGGTACTGCTTTCCGAAATCGTCTCAAACTTATTTCGTTCTCGTTATTACGTCTTATGATTATTGTTGGGTCACGCTTAATTTGGTCACAGGAACATAGCATAAGTTATATTCCATGTTTTTACCAGTATCTGCATACAATGACGGCGTTAATGCTAGAAAACGGATGACCTTAGGATTAGTTCGTGCTTTGTATATTTATGAGAAATAGTGTCACCTGGGGACATTTAGGTTGAAGTATACAGGATCAGGTGATACCAACGTATAAGCGACGACATGTTCGGGGGGTGGTCATTCGTTACTGAACATTAAATTAACTCACCCTGCCAACAGTTAAGGCTGTGTGGACTTGGATGGTCTGATCGTTTGATGAGGATACCGATGTTCCAGTCCGCCAGTACGGTACAAGTTGCGAGGTGAACATGTGAAAACGACCGCAGTGGATCATTATTGGTAAGTTTCATCCGTTTCTTTGACGAAAAACTCGGTAACTCATAAAGACGGTGGCAGGAGTCGTTACGGTGGTTCTGGCTAGTCAGATTCAGTGACTTGAATGTCATCATTCTGTACCTGACTCGTGTGTGAATTAAGTGCGTTTGATGAGATGAGGTAGTGAAAACCACGAGAAAGCTTTCCTGTGGATGTGGTTTCATTTTCATCTGCGTGTCGATTGTTCGTATGCAGGTTTGATGTTGAATGTGTGAACTTTCCTTCATTTCTCTAGGATAATTCTATACCTTCTCATGGCTTTATAGAATTTAGCGATCAGTATTAACTCCTAATTATCAGAGCCATGGTGCAATACAACGACGCCCACATTTGACAGTCGATTTCCCAGCGAGAGTAAGACGGCATCCATAAGACAGATCTTTGTGGCTTTCATTGCCCTACTTCAGTAGTTTTCCCGCGAACCGACCAACGGCACTAGTCACCGCCACTGAACCCAGGTAACTATGATCTATCTTAACAGTTCCAACTGTTATTGGTCACTGAGGCCCTAGCGCGGAGATACAAATCCGAACTAAAGTGGTTAACCTACGGGTAACTATTTCTGTTTCTGTACTCCAGATCTTCATCCGTCTACTTTGCACCTCATCCCCGTTGAATTCAGTAAGCGCTATTAGTGCTCGAAGTAGCAGGTCATCAGTTCGAATCTTCGATTTATGGAACCTTCGAAATTTATCGTATGTGCTTACTTACCAAATACTCGTTTCTTAGCTGTTTTTACTTGTCCGTCGAAATATGTGCTGTCTTCCTCGTATGCAATGTACACGAACAAGCTGATTGGTGGCTAGTTTCTCAACAGGGGAGACACGTGTAGACGGAGCCACGTTACAGTAGATTGGGTTGATATTACTCAGTGGAGCAGAAGCCAGATCAAAAGTTCGACGGCAGAAGACTGAACAACCGATCGCATGCGAGCACCTTTGATAAAACAGTTGTAAGCACCGTCACATCTACTATAGATCACGAAAATACATTAATCCTCCTCTTTAAGGACCACTTTGTTTTGGTTCGTCCAGTTTTTCGATCCTATTGACTTGTCACCTCTTGAGGCATACTCGAATGCTCAACACCAGCTACCCTAAATTCTTCAGTAACTTACCTTAAAAGAGCCTTTACGGTATACGGTGTTATAGAGCCGCTGTTTTTTCAATATTTTGGTCGGTTTTCAACCTACTAAGCTCTTTTTTTACGGAAATATTTGGACAGAACACATTTGCTGTACTGTACCTCAAGTGAGCGTAGTCTAAAAGGAGAGGTAAATTCATCGTAAATTTTCCCCATAGTTTACGATTACACCAATACTAGTAATAATAACCTTGTAGTTACTCCGCGTACTTTGCACACAGTGGCCATCTACTGTCATTTTGATCACAAGAGCAATTACTTAGCCTTTTTGGTTTATGGTGTTGTTGGATCATCTACCTGCACAGGTGACCGCACATGTTTTTGGATTAGCCTGTCAGAACTACCTGAGCCAAAGTATGCCTATGCATAAACATGACCGCATGTGGTCTGCGCTGCATCCCTTGCGGTTTCACTCACATACCCCGTATCCAGTGTAAGGTCGAATGAATATGAGCGGCGGGATTATGAATGAATCCCTGCCTAACTCGATTGGTTAAGCGGATGGTAGGTCAGCTTAGGTGGGCAATCATTGTCTCTCAGTATCCGAAATTAAGAAGACTAACTCAGGTAACGGGATATATATTGGTGCATTCTATGTAGACTATGAAAGACAGGTTCAAATTTAGAATGAAAGACCAAACAGAACTGCCATCCTTCAGTACAACCTAACAACCCTGAAGAAGAAGAAGAGGTAGTAGAACACCGTGACCCAAGTTTCTCAATGGTTTATCACGCTGAGAGGTTTGCTGGTTTACAGAAGTGAAAACAGACACGTTTATGCATAATTGGGTTAGCTTAATTAAGTAGCCTACTCGTGATCTTTCCGTTAGCTACACGCTGTGAGCCAGCTGGGATCACATTCCTCCAGGCGATGTGAATTCAAGACCGTATATTCCATGATCTTAGACTGGTATTACAGCGCGGATAACAGATGGTATTCTGATATCGCATCTTCTGACTACTAGGATTTGGTTTGCTTACATTTAGCCGTCCGTACAGCACTCATCCGTCAGTCACCGACGAACGTGTCCCAGCTAAAAAAAGTTGGTTGAGCGGTGTTCGGACCATCGAATGCCTAAAATCCTTTTTTCACATCGTACTGGAAGCGGTTCATTACATTACTTTGAGGTACTGTCCAGGATGCACAGCCGTACTGCGACGTAAACAGCATCATTGCGCGGTAGATAAACATGTGTTTTCATTTACAGCCCTAAGCTTTTCATGATGCGTTTTTCGGGAATTCCGGTAGCAGCACTGATCTTGACCGTGCGGGCTCGTAAATCACGATTCACGAATAAATTTGTTGACAGATTGCTACCCAAGTCTGCGCAGTCATTTGCAGTCACCATTAATTCGGGTAGCTTCGAGATCTAGGCACATCTCCGCCCAAAGAAAGCTGAACGAAATGAAATATTTCATTTGTCCAAACCATATTTGGGTACTGTCTTCTCGGAAGCCGTGGCGAGTAGCCGCAATTCCTCTTTGGTGCTTGCAAATAACGTACTATCATCTGCAAGCAAATCGGCGCACCAAAACTCAGTATAATCAAAAGGTGGCCATCCGTGTAGTATTCAGTTTGAACACTGTCCTCCTTGTTCCGATGAACAACTGTTAGCGTTACGATCAAATATAAACTAAATAAGGTTGGGGCTAATACAACCCTGTTTCACGTCAGCCACAATGTCAAATTCCTCAGACTTCGGTCCACTCCATTGTACGTTTGCCTTCGTATCCACATGCAACATTTTACGCAGATAGACGAACTTGCCTTGGACATCCAAACTTACCAGTCACCGTTCGCGCTGCCTCAACGCTCGCAAACTCAGACGCCTGGGTGGCTGGTCATGTCCAGAGCAATTTACCCGGAGCGAACGACGTCACTGGTGCAGCAACTGACTCATACTGATGCTCGGAAACATTCGTCTTCAAGGTTTGGGCATTAAGTCGATTAAGCAAGATTCTTTATAGAATTTTTTTCAGTACACTTTAGCAGACTACTTCGTCAATGACTTCGCATTCTGCTTGCTTCCCTAATCTGCAAGTAAAGTTATGCTGTGGGCACACTGGGCACTTTCTTTGTTAATTATTTTGTGTGTGTGTATTTGGTGCTATCTGCTGGCTCCTAAATTCTTGGATTGATGTCGTTCGGGCCGGTTTACAAAATTCTGTGTAGATAGAAGACTGTCTGTAAAGCATCCGCCTTGTTTTTGCTAAAACGTCTGCGAGTGAAGTTGTTTTACTTTTCAAGTGTCAAACGCGGATTTAGGTTTGCCACTTGCTGTGTTTCATGAGCTATGTTTAAAATCATGATACTTCCTGTGTAGACGTGTATGAGGTAGCCCGGAAAATGAGGTAGATGTGATTATGGAGAATAGTAGAGAACTGTTGTGAATCACTTTGTTAACATTGTCTTCGCGAGTGGCGGTCATAGGGTCTGTTCGTGTTCGTGAACTTGTCCGTACGTTTGTTCTGCTGTGGCCTCCCGACTTACCATCAAACGCGACGCAGTTTCTGTACAAGCTGTCGGAAGTTGTAGAAAATGATGAGAGAATACACTCTTCGAAAATGTTGATCCATACTTTATTTACTCATACGTATCTAGGTCTTTTGATCAGCATTTGTTAATTCTGGGCAAATTATGAAACTCTTCCCAGATACCATCCCAGCAAAAGCCATGCCTGTTGAGTGTGTCACATTAAGGGCAATCGTCTTACTGCGCGTTGTTTCACAAAATCCAGGCATCTTCTTGGAGGGGTTGTGACTGTTGGACCCCTGGCCAACCCCACATATTATGTGTCCTATTTCGCACCCAGGCACGTTTTCTCCACTCTGATCTTTGACTAGTTTAATGGGTTCTTTTTCCCAGTAAGAGATGTTTTATTCACTTTTACTGCCTATAGGTCATCTCATTACTAACGTACGTCTGTTGTTGTCGTACTGACTTGTTTAAATCTGCTTTTCTTGTTCATCTACAAACCGATAGATATTACACAGCCAGTTTTTATTCTTATCCAGATTCTTCAAATTAGAACAAGCTGACTCTGTTGAACCTCGTCACTAATATGTTTTGGACCTCGTGAATGAGAGTTTCGAACCGTATTAGGACATTTTGGGCGACATTACCAGCCACATCACTTCTGTCCAAAAGTCTATGTTTGTGTTTGCATTCCATTGTTCATATTTGTTCAGATTCATTGTTTTCCTATTGAGTTCTTCTCATCCCAGGTCTATATTTACGGTTGGTCTTTGATAGGAATCCGACGGGTCATGCACACTTTCTGAAACGTTACAGAACCAGATTGAAGAAACACTAAGAGAGGCACTGGAGGCTTGTGGGAAGCATCTTGAAGATTTGGTTGTCAAAAACCTACCACCAGAATCTGTTGCAAGAAAGCAAACTGCGTTGGATGCAAACACTGCCCCTTCTGTAACTATATCCAAAGAAACAGAGGCAAGCATTGAACGTACGGCCTCCGCTTTCAAGGTAAGCCATACCTGCAACAATTTTACTGTCATTCTCTTATTCCGGTCTTAATTCTTAAGCTCGTGTGCTTGTAAATACTTAAACATTCACGGTACAACTTCTCTACATGGTTGCCGCCAGTTCACAAATCTATTTGTTGCCTGTTTACATCTGTTCATTGGGTCGGGCTGTAACCTTATCCGTTTGAGTTTTTGATGCGTCTCATCATGACCTTCATATTTATTTGAACATAACCACTCTCGATAACTTTTGCGACTTATTACGTTAGTACATCAGCCTTATTAGTTTACAGCTATTACATAGAGCCAAAATGAGCCGGTACACCAGGAGTTTGCATTGATCACCCGAGTAGCAATGCACGTGTTGTTTTGATACTGACAAATGGTTTTGGAGACTGTTGAATAAACCACAGTTTTTTTTGGTCTCATCATCGTTCGTGGTGAGCAACCCCATGTTTCTTGAGAGTACCTCTTCCGTACTATAATGCGTTACGAAATTAAACATCGATTTTCCATTTCAGATGACCTCCAATGAACAGTCTAAACTTGAATCTTTTGCGTGTTCGACTTTTTACCAACGTTGATTACTGCACATCATTAACTCGTATTCTTACGGAGACCAACAAATTGACCCGAAAATTGTGCAGTCCTTCGAGTGTAGGAGTAATAATTACTCACTTTAACCGTTTTCAAGAGGCCCAAGCAAATTTGACCAATTCGTGACCTGTCAGTTGTGCACCTTGTAAACGGAAGCTGTCAGCAAACCACTTTGCACGTATATTTGCTATATATATATATATATATATATATATATATATATTGCTGGGGTAGTATGAATGGGCTTGCTTAGGATCTGTTGCGCGTGTGAAGGACTGTTTCCATGCATGTCATTCTTCATTCTCGCGATAGTCAACGCAGAACCAATAGAAGATATGTGGTCTGGCTGCGTTCGTTTCCGATGGTTGGCCAACCCTTATACTTGCCGTACGGCACTTAGGTCCACGAATTTATCCGAGTAATCGCTCTCATTTAGAGTGCGGATTACAGCTTGTAGCTCGTGATTCGATTTGTCCTATCCAACTTCACCTTTTCGTATGTCGTTTGTACTCTGAATTAGTGGAATTCGAATATCTCAGTGAAGCTAAAATGGTTTCATCACTGGGCTATTGACTGCGTATTTCTTCAAGCACTATCCACAAGTGATTGTATGGTATGTTCGTTTAAATGGTTTGACATATAATGGTCAGTAAACACGTTTACTGGAACTGGCGTTCTACTTCAGACTCGAAGTTGAGTGCACTCTACCAGTACACTTCTATGAACCAGCTTAAATGGATCCACTAAAGGTTGCTCAACTGCAAAATCTGTGGTCTTGTGAGACAATATGCTTATCCTTTGTTTAGACATGCACTTTTACGTCAGAAGTTCATGACCTGAACATCCTTCTTCCGGGAGTTCCGTGTAACCGTCCTCGACGTTAACCTCAAACATCTTGCATCGTTATTTCGGTTGGGATCACAGCAACTAATAGACAGTTTGTCGTGCCATACGGTTGCACCAAGCACTTAAAGTGGATCAACTATGCGTTTCACTGAAAAACAGCAGATGCTTTAATGTAGGTTTTCAGGATGTTTTATTGTTTGTGTGGCTCATTAAACCTTCTGTTTGTCGCTGGATTGCTTGTCCAGCCGGTATCGGGTATCTTTTACGAATGTAACTCAGTTATTGTTACTGCGGCTTGTGCAGTGCTGGATACATCTGGAATTATCACTGGCAACCGCCCGTGGTTGGATTGCATCACCTGTCTGGCCATTTTTCCGGAAAATCCTAGTTAACATCACCTGGAGTGAGGTTGACTGACATTGTCTGACCTCTTATTTCCTGATCCATTTTGTCGTGGGCAAACGTTTTGAAGGCCTGCCCATAAATTCCACTGGTGTTAAAGTGGGTCAACTTCCAGCTGGTGCTGTGATTTGTATAACATGTGTGGATGGTGTTTCGTTTAGCTCCGCTACTGAAAACCTCTCTTCCACAGTTAACAAGTTTGACGAGCGGTCTACCCTTTATAAAACACATTACAAAGTGCTACATCCTCTCTTCCTTCTTCGTCACTATAAGTCCATTTGATTCTGGACCGTCTTATTTGCGTTGCAACATGATTGAGGATGTGTCAAGACAGACAGTGAATGTACTCACTACGTACTTCCCTGTGAACATAAGTGCGCATAATCAGAAGTTGTGTGCACTACATACAACAGATACTGTAGTTAAGATGGAACGTAAGAGAGATCTCCTTGGGCACTGTTACCGAGGTGCGAATAGCTAATCTGAGAAAGCTGAACAGTTGGTAGGTAGGAGTGTTCTATCAGGAGGAAAACCTCCAGTTTAAGCGTTATAGACCATAAGATCAGATCGGAGTTTCCGGTTTAGGGTTTGTTAAAATGATGTATGAAAGTGGCAAATGTTTGTGAAACTCACTAATATTGGGCGATTTAATAATACGAATTAATATCGCTTCATGATAGTAAAACCCAGATAAGCAAATGTGACGAGAAGTTTGTGATCATTTTTACTTTCATTTGGCGAATAGCGTCAAATCTACGCAATTCTAAATGAGAGTGAATACGAATACAGGTCATTTCACTGACAAAATGATGCACGACTGCCATGATGTTCACTTGACGCTGTGTTGTCCAACATGCTACGGACCATAGAGTAGTCATTTGCCTTAATCCATGGCATAGAATTATGTTACAATACCTGTGTAGTTGTGGCAGTGTTTCTGACTAACAGCCATGCCAAATATTGAACACGGTATCGACACCAACGTTTTTAACAGAACTGACCATTTCGGACATTCACTGTCCGACGTTAATCGAATAAACATAGTTGTTTTCATAGTTCACGTTATCTCTCACCATGTTGAGCATAAGGTTATCAACGTCGGGACATGTTATACTTTTGGATGCAATGCGTCGGAGAAGTTATTCGTCTGAATGCATACATGGCATGTTCAACGCGCTGATTAGAGAATATTTAGACATAACTACTCCGAAGACTTAGCGGAAGATTTAGCTTGATTCATTAAGTGATCAAACAGCTATCTCAGTTTCGGACAAGATCATTTGAGTCGATGCAGTATTAGAAAGACGTCTGTATGGGTGTATAATGCTCGTACGTTGCCTAGATTCGAAAACGTCGTACATTTGCGATGCGAATGCGTGCACTCCCGCAGTTGTTGATCATCATCGTCACATAATCCAAGTTGAAGGTGGTGATTCCATAGGGAATGTTTCTGTTCACCAGCACATATCCCGAAACTAACCTTATTTACAATCTGTCTGTCAAATTGTAAAGTGTGCAATGGCTAGTTAGCGTATTCTGTTTGCTTGGTGAGCGTTTATCGTAACGAACATTAACGGAGACCAGCAGCAATCCCATTGACACGCTGTGCGGTTTGACAGTGACGTGATCGTGGACTGTGTTTATAATTGCTAGGTACCGTCTGCCTAGTTTCTACTTCCTTTGCCACCCAAATCGTTGATTGAGAGTGCCGTTTGATGTGGGATCATCCCACGGTGGATAGCCGGCCTGCATTCAGAACATTACTATCTGCTCTGTTGTGTTGCTTGTCGTTCAAGAATCAAATGTGTTACTGCAGGGCTATGATTTGGGCTAATGACCTATACTATTCGGCTCCTAAACGTTGAACATCGACTTTCATGCTATCGCCTTTAGGTCGTGAACGATCACCTTCGGCTCATGAACAGTTAGAAGTACTGTGGTTTATTTTCTATTCACTTAATAGCACACTCTGTGAAGTATGACCCTGTTACATTTCAATGTGGTCTCGTTTGAATACGTGTATTCGAAAAACATTTGAATTCTCTTTTGAATTGTTCTCGCATCTCTCTGCTACATTGCTGATGTTCGCCACCTCGTAATTGCTGATTCTGTACAGACAGCCTGTGAAAGAAAAGCTAGACTTTTCTAACTGTAATCACTTTTGTTCTTGACGTTCCTGAATGATCATATATTGAATTACTTATGTTGGGTTCATCTTCACTGGAACACATCGATGGGACGAAGAATTGTTTCCGACAGTACAACCCTACCTAAATTTAGTGTCATCGGACAAAACGCCAAATATCTAACTTTATAAATTGGTGCTAAAGTGCACATACTTGGCAGACTCGAATCAGCAATCGGATAATCGCTTCGACACGTGACTACTGTCTAGTGTTTTTGTGAGACTATGTGGTTATGTTTGATCCGTGACCCCGTAAGTGATGTCACTGAAACGTTGTGTCAAAGTGTTGTGTGCCGATTGTCATTTCCAAAGAACTGTGTTATGCTTATATTTTTCAGGAACACGTTACTTCCGTGTTGGCAAACTTGCTGCATGCAGTTCCCGTACTGGCGGATACCAGTGCAACGGACGTCAAGAAGGACGTTCCGAACAGTCAGTTAGCTGCCCCCACCACGCGTGCTGTAGTCACTGGCAGAAGAGGAGATGGATTGCTCGGCATGCTTCGCGCCTATCAGCAGGATGTAGTCAAGCGAATGAATTCCACGGTTACCGGGACTGAATCGTGATCTGTTGTCGTTCGTTTGCTCTTTTTGTTCTCTTTTAAAATGTTTGACTGTGCAAATACATGGTAATTTTTCCGCCAAGTATCTGTCGATTTCGGCGAGAATATATGAGAATCGGATTCAGTGATGACCAAAATGATCATCCTTCAGTTTGAACCTCGAATGATAATGCGTTGTTTATGTAGGATGTGGGTATACATTCATCTATGAGGTGTTAAGGTTATGACAAATGTCTGGGTAACTGATTATCATGTTAGATCATTAAACGCTGTTTCATTCCATCTTTTTATACCAAATTCAGTTGTTTTTCACGCCCAAGTTCAAAGAAATAGCTCGCGTTTTGAGCTATTGAAACTCAGACGCGCTCATTTAACGTGTTGTCTGTTTCCTATCTTCAATAATCAGTTTCTTGTTTTGTTTGGTTGATCTTCCCTAGCAATCGCACTATTCTGCTATGATCAGAATATCGTCAGGGCTTTGGGAAACACGACTGTCCATTTTTACGCTGATGTTGTCTTTGCTAACCGGTCGTACTGCAGTTAGCTGTTCGAATGAAATATGGGACGTTTTACAACTATGGCGAACTGTTGAATATGACACAAACAAGAACCACACTATGAGAACAAGGTTCATATGAGTACGTCTAAATTAAAATTTAGGGTACAACCTGGACGAGAATGGAAAATACGGTCGTTCATAGTGTTCACCACACGACTAGTCGTACACTGCAAAGGCTGATTGGCAAAGTGAGCATCATCTACGTAATATTCCATCGAAAGGTACAAACTCGTCTCATTCCCCACAAAAATATACGTAACACCGTTCACCTGTTTGGTACAAAGGACGTGATAGTAAGAATCGGAGTCGCTTCCATAGTTCAGTGGATAAAGCATTGGTCTCGAAAACCGTTTTTCCCCTGGAAGCAGTTGCTGCTACGGTATTTTGTTATGCGTGATCTACCTCAGTATGTATTGCGTAATCCACGCACTGAGCAAACTGTTGCTTGATGAAGTGGTCCATGAAACAGCCTGTGGGATAGATTCGAGCTGAGTTGGGATGCGTTTTTCCATCTGTCACTCCAGGCGCCATTCTCATCACGTTGGTGATCAAATCGTCCTAACCACTGTAGCACAACTCTGTTGTGTTGTTCGGAGAACGTGCATATGTGGAGGGTATCCTGATGAAAATGCGGTGAGGACTTGACTGGACTTCCGCGCGATTCTGAATATTAGGTAGAGCACAAAATGATCACTTTTAACAGTAGCTTTAATTAATTCCACAAAACGTTGTAGAACTAGGACATCAGTTGGAATGATAATGGGCCGTCTAATCGAATGGTAAAACCTGACCGCGAAAATTAATTTTTGATTAGTTCAACCGAAATACGCACAATCCACCCAGGACCAAGTTTTTGGAATTCATGTCACGGACAATGAGCTATCTCAATCCCACTCCTGTCGAAGAACGCTCACAATCTCAATACGGTTTGTGACTCATTTGAAAAACACGACTACCATCATTCGACTCGTACATGAACAATCCACCAAAGAACTAACCCATGATGAGCAAAATTATGCCGAAAGACTGATATTTTCACGGAGCGATAGCAGATTTAATGAATTCCGCAAAAACGTTGTTCAGCCGGGACATCGTCTGTAATAATATTGAACCATATAGGTGAATGGTGGACGTTGGCTTTGTGAATTCATTGCTAATTATTTCAAGACAGAAACGTGCAATTAACCGAGGACCAAGCTTTTCGAATTCAGGTTGTGAAGAATAAACTATTTGACATCACATTCCTGTCGAAGGACACTTACAATCTCAATACGTTTCATAACGCATTGGAAAAACATGCTTGTCATCACCCAACTTGCAAACGAGCGATCCACCGAAAAAGGGTTTTTGGGTGTATTACTCTGACAACCTCTGGGATTCTGCAGACAGGAACGCTCCTCAGAAGCAAGTCGGCAGAAGAGGTGGGAATAATGAATTCGCCTCATGGTCAAGAGAGGAACCTAACGTAAACGTACGGCTTAGGAGGCATCTACTCGGCAGAATGAGTTTAAAAGCTTCAGGATGCATGAAGAAACTCTAAATGAGGCAGTCAATATAGCAGAATTTTCATTATGTGTGAGCTCAACGTAGCACGAGATATCAATCAGAACCCCAAGGGATTTCACGGTTATGCTCGGTTCATTTCGTCTCTAAGAAAGGAAGTTGGACCCACACTTTCCGATAACAGAGAGGCCATATCGACTGACATGGGCACAGCAGACCCTTTTATGGGACACTCCCAAAGTGCTTATTGCTGAAGCAATGAAATACTCGATTCCCTCTCCAACGAAATGGGCGCAGTCATGGTGGATCAGGATACGAAACCGGATAGCGATATTTATGCTAAACAGCACAAAGTCCTTAGGACTGGACTACTTCCAACCGGCCGTCCTAAAACTCCCGGACGAATGACTGGCGTCGCCTTTTGCTCAGCTGTTCAAACTCACTGAAAACAGGAGCAGTTGCGAGGGACTAGAGAGAAGCCACCATAATTCCCACCTTCGAAGACGGTGGTCGGTCAGCTGTCGGAAATTGCCGACCAGTAAGCCTGACTAGTGTCGTGAGCAGGATTTTTGAACGCATATTACGAAAAAGGATCCATGGATTCCTTTGTAAGTAGGATTTCTTCACAGCTTCTCAACACGTCTTCCGAAGGGGTAGGTCTTATCAATCTATTAACGTTTTTAGACACTGTCATGGTGAAGCTGGACTTCGAAGTGCTCGGGGTGCGCTACCTAGATCTCCAGAAAATTTGTTTTTGTCATCCACATGTTATTAGGTTGGGAGCTACGGGGATCTGAAATATCCCCTGCAATCTTTAGGTGGAACCGAGCTCTCTGTTACATGACGTCGAAACCAGCAAACGCGAACGGGTTGAATTGGGATTGTTTAACAGAGCGTGCTGCTGCATTGCTGGAGCCATGTTGCTTTTATGTTGTTTGTCATGTGCATGGTTTACTGGACCCATTATTCATCTTTTTTGTGTTGTTTCATTATAAAAGACTCTTAGTGGAACCTCTTTTTCGGTAGTACGCTCTCTCCGGTTGCGTCAACTTTGTCCCAAGTTTGACGGTTAAATGTTACGGGCATTCAGAGTAAAAACGGCCGGCTTCTTTGTTGCCGTTCCTAGCTGGGAGGTTGTATAAGATGAGAAGAAAAGGGATCCTCTCGGACAAAATTTGTCTGTACTTTTAGTACTTCAGAGTTAAATCCCCGCACCCCTACTTTCCAGGTGTACATAAAAGATTAAACCGACGGTCTGGTCAGCCGATTTTGCTTGTGGGCAGTTGACACGTAGCTTGTTGGACGTGCTTTGAACTCGGATACCCTCCAGGAGATACTCTGAAAGTCTGCGAATGGGCATTAACTTGGGATCTATCATTGAGCGTCACAACAATCCATATTCTCTCTAATGCAATTCAGTCGACCCTCACGTATCTGAAGGATAGAAATGGAGGTACAATCGAACTTACAATGAAGCGGCAAACATGAGGCTTGGGTAGTCAAGCAACTGACGTATTTACATCATCTACTCAGTTTACTGAGGCTGCGGCAGAAGCAATGCGGACATAATGTCGAAGAAATCCGCGATCGCTAACCTATTCCCAGTAGTGTTCATTCCACTGTGTCCCCCAAAGTTCGCTCCAGCTTGAATTATTGTATGTAAGGTTCGCCACACTATTTCATAAATGACTACGTGGTCCTGGAAAAACTACAAAAGCTCGCCACCCTCATATTATGGTGCGTGAACCGTTTAAGCCACCAAAGCCGACTAAGTTATTTGAATTTACTATTGCTCAAACGCCGAATGGTAAGATAATATCTTACTTGGGTGCTTAAAATTACCCACCGTGCGGGCACCAATTCCCCTAGCTTGTTTGTTTTTGGCACTTCAGGACAGAGATTTCAGTGGCGACAGGTTATCAATTGAGTAAACAGGACTGGTATCTTAGTCTACTCGTGAAGTATTCTGGAGGTTTCATGCTTAAATGCCTTCTACAGAGAGCTAAATAAATGTTGGACAAACTTCTCCCGGCTACTTACTAAGTAAGGCGTGACTTTAGGTTTGCCTTCAGGCTTATCAGATATGCCGTTTCTGGTCTTTTATTCTTACCTTTAGACCACTACTAAACGTAGTTGCATCGACAGAAAACATAGTCAGGTCAATCTCTGGATTACATCAGCCAAGCGTGAGGAAGCCAAATGACGCAGATCTTCATCGAGTCTCGGATTTGGTAATGAAACTTCAGATTTATGGTCAGGCGCTTTCATTGTCTGTGATATGCGCCGTTCATTCTTACCTTGGAAAATTTCTCCACCCACACAACGTTCCTGTCATTTTCCTACAGACAGTGGTGCAGACGTGCAAAAAATGAAAGTGCTGTCTGTACGTTTCATGAGGACTCCAACCTAGGCTTCTGGATATTCCTGGCAAAGCGCCGTTTCGGATTGGGCTACCACAAGGCCCGAGTCCAAAAGACGCCTGCGCTCAGCCATTATTGCAAGTAGCCTGTGTTGCATATATATATATATATCTGGTGTAAACCTGAGAGGATAAGACCGAGAGTCGAGTAAGAGGATTTCGTGTCCAGATGACCAATGCTGCTTAGCCAACTGCCTGGTCAATGAGAACCCGTAATGACTACTTCTTGAGGAACGAACAGCTCAGGGGTTGAATGATAACATCTAAAGTGGGTGGAAAATTAGTGAGGACATGTTGCAAGAAGTGGATTCTCGCTAGAGCGCATCCCACCGCACAGTACGGAGGTGAACAAAGTGAAATAGAAGTCGAGTTTGGGTTGGAAATCAGACCAAATATTCACCATACAGTGCCTATAACAAACCTGATGTAAAGGAGAAGTAGGACGCCAAAGAGTACACTGTTTCTTAAAACACCGGGGGGGAAGATTGCCGAACCGAGGTAGTCGCTGGAAGATGCGAATAGGGAAGAGCAGAATAAATATGACACATAACCTATTTGAGCCTAATATGTTCGCTTTTTTTCGTTGACGGTGTAATATGGACACACTGGTGATCTGCTATTCCGAGACGGTCAGCGGATTCACGGCCGCGCACCTAGTGCTCATGGGACTTGTTGACGGCCGTTCGAATCATACTTCTCCCGACCGTCCCGTTCAGCGACTGATACAGGGGCTCGAGGCAGAGGCCCATTCTTCCCGGTTTAAATTCAAGTCCTCCCATGATCTCAAAACTATGTAACATCGTGAAAGACTTAACTCGATGACAGCCTGGCATTTGGGCTTCTGGAAACCAGGATTTCGCCCATCTCATTCAACCTGCCCGTACGTCAGCTGCTCTGTGATATGAGTATTGCCCATCCGACGGGTGTGACCTAGCCAACGAAGCTGATTAAATAGAATCATGACTTTGAGCATGTCCCTGTCCGCTCTCTGCATTACCCTAGTGTTCAGAAGCATTTCGAACCAAGTGATAACTGCCCAGATAGCGTACATTCCACTGACAACGTCCAGGTTTCACTACCGTGCAGCAGTATAGACAGCACTACTGATCTGTAGACAAATAGCCTGGTGAAACTCTTTTGACTGTGATTCTTCCAGATACTTCCTGTCGAACATCCGAAAGCAGCGCTATCTTTCGCTACACGAGCACGTAACTCGCGGTGAGCGGAGAGATCTGTCGACGTCTGTGCAACTAATGGTCATGTTTTTAACGACAGGGATTACTTGTGCGAGCCAACACCTTAGCCCGCAGCAGACTAGAAGAAAGAAAATATCTGACCCGTGTTGACATTTGGTCTGAACTATGTGGCGCTGTCGCAGATGCAGTGACCAGTCATCTTAGTACTTCATCGCTATGCGCGAACAGCGTGCTGCTATCCGCGAGCAGAGGCATGCGCGTCGTTAACGTATGTAGCTAGAGTGGGGCACCAAAACGCCGAATATTCAGGCATTCGCTTGCATGTTACTGAAACTCAACGCTGTCTCCCACCGAGTCCTGAAGAGCGACTGTTGATACTGTGATCAAATGTAGACTCAATATGTTTGGTGATAAGATATAACCCTGCCCCACGTCAGTGTCGACGTCAAAGCCATCAGAGGCCGATCCACACGATTGTACCTTCCCATTCATGCCCATTTACAACATCGCGATGAAATTGCCGGGATTGCTTGAACACGCACACTTTTCAAGCACCGCCCACTACACCTCATGAAAATAAATATCTTCGTTGAGAACCACGGACAGGGCACATAGATGTTCTTTTGTGCTCCCGGCACTTCTCCCCGGTCTTTTGCGGAGCAGGCAGCAGATCGTTTGTGCTGCGACTCGCTCGAAATCCATACCAATTCTCGTGAACACTGCCCCAAAACGCATGCATTCAGTGGGTTCAAATTGATTTTCACAGCTCACTCTCCAGCGCAATTTAAATGAATGGTGCTGTAATAGTTTCCGGCGTATTGGTTGTCACATTAGCCCATAAACAAAGGTATGACGACAGCACACTTGAAGAGTTGTAGCATCACTTTCTGCTCTTGTGTAGAGTAAACAAACTGGAGCGGAGCACGTTTCAAAACGGGGTGTCATACTTCGACACTCCACCTGGAAATCCATCTTCTTCTGCAGTCTTTCCATTGCGCGATTTTCTGACTGCTCCCTGAAGTCCTGCCAATTTCAGAGCAGAAACCGATGAGGGGTTTTGTGGACTGTTGCAGCAGGCTGTGGTCAGTGGTGGCAAGAATGTACAGTCAGCTACGAAAGTTTTGCCCCCAAACTCTCAAGCTGTCCTCTTTCTAGATGGACAGAGCGCCGGTGTGCAACGCCAGTCAGTGGTTTGGTACACTGGACGAAAGGATCAACAATCGCCCTAAGCGAATAGTAGAACTGCCTGTATTGTCTGAGGTTGGCGTAGCCTTGCATCTGCTAACGTTACTTCATCCGCCAATCGTCCTCAGCCGCGCATGCATGTTCGGCGGGTTGACAGCAGGCACTGTGGAATATCGCTTTCCTGTCCTCATTGCCCAGGTCCATTTTGGAGGCGACGCATGCCGTATTCTTCTCTGTTAGCATAGGGAAGGTAATAGCGTAGTTGTCACCAAAATACTCCGGACCTATCTGGCGTTCGATCTTAGTAGTCTCGGTTGTTACTGCTGTGATCTCTCCCTTGAACAGTTGCTACACACCCTCGGCGTGGTGAGCAAAAGAGCGTCTCTGAGACGAACGGCAATTGCACGTTGAATTGCAGTCCCAGTTTTGCAGTTCTGCAAGCGTTTAACGTTTACCTCCTGTGGTTGTTCAGTGGACCTGCGACAAACGGGTATGTATGAATGAGCAGTTTGGTTTTGATCATACCACGCTATGCCACACCAACCGCCGCGATGCATCACCAGCTTGATGCGCACTTCCGAAATATCAGGTGGCTGCATCCTCAAATGATCAAACAAGTGATGACGACTGCTTCATAAGTGAGTCCACGTCGTGACGTCGCTCGCATCCAGCCAGAATCCAGGGTGTTTGTGGCAATCGGTTTATGTATAGCGCTGTGATGGAGTAGACAATCGCCACCCTCCCTAGGTGAACAGATGCCGCGAGTTCGAAGAATTCCCGGTCGGGCTAATGAATTGCGCCTGCCTTAAGCTTCTAAGTTGCCCGGAGGAAACAATCAGTTACTCAGTAGTGCCGGCCGGACTGTGTCTCGTTGTAACGCATATTTAGACCACACCTGCCAATTCCAGTGTACACCAACCTTGGGTTAGTCGCAGACGCATACATAGAACTCGAGGTCCGAAATTATGATTTGCCCTTCATGAAGGTATTGGTGTGATCAGTGACTGCGAAACAGGCTTCCCAGACCGTTCGTTGGGTGACCTATCAGGAAGAAAGCGTACCCAGCACCTGCTCATCGGAGTTCACCTTGGTCTGTAAGCCTTGTTTTGCTCAAAGCTCTCAGACCCAAGCCATAGCGGCTCAGTTCCGTCGTGATCAATGTAATACTGCGTTCTGGCCGTCCACTGGTACTGCATCGAACATTCACCGTGCACGAATTTCATGTTCCAACGAACAGCGTCTTCTGTTCTCAGATGTGTCTCAAGTTAGACTCCGAGTAACTGCGACTTAAGGGTCACTGTCTACCCTAAGACTCATGGTGAAATGGTTGTTACGGTAGAGACGAGTGAGTGTGAGGGTTTGAAGTCAACATATTTTCGCCTATCCACCCAGCCAGAAACGTCAAATAGAAAGAGCCGGCTTATCCTGATCGACGGCCGATACGACGTGATGATTGGGTTATGTCGTAATATCGGTGTTTATATGGATTTCGGGTACTGTCTGGACACACTTTGAGAGGTGAGTTACTAAGGCCTTTAACCATAGACTTTGGTACATACCCTGTGCCGCAGGGCAACAGATGTCGCACATAAACGCTGCCACATCAACTGCGGCAACAATCATATCAAGATAACTGCACAGAGGCTCGACAGCTAAAACCAATATAGTCAACACAGTCTGACATTACTATTGCAATGACAAATAAGTCACATGCATACCCGACGGGGCAAGAACTAACATCAGGATGAACAGAAACACAGCGATCTGTATTACCCATAATGGGCGTACAGAGGTCTGCTGGTGTCATTTCACTGTTCTTGCATTTGGAACTGGATGTGTGAGTAAAGCCGAAAGTAGTGCACTGCAGGCCACATGTGGTGAGTGCTCGTGCGCAGGCGTTCTGTGGCTTCAGCCACCGTGACGCGCATAACACGGAAGCAGTTGGTGAACCATCCAACGGCGTGGACATCGAAGCATGTGTATAGTATAATATAGTTACCTCACGCTCGCCCTAAATTAACCGATAGAATAGAAGTGTAAACCCGACCGCCCTGTTATGTACTTACAACTAAGCAGTGCGCTAAATTTATCTACGGCGCTGTGGTAAGACGTGCAAATGATATAGGTGTCACTCACGAAATGACCGCATTCTGAAAATATTTTTAGGATCAACATACCCGCTCAAATTTAACCTGCCAACGCCCATGCGTCTACACATTACAAGTGGTCAGGACACACTGAGGTATTCAAAGCTAGTCTGATACCATAGCGCTAGGCCTCCACAACGATGATCCTTGTGAAGGACCGCGCATGATTTCGAACCAATCAATAATTTTTATGAGAAGCACTGGTCTCAGTGAGTGCATCCGCTGCTGTTTGCAACTGTTTATCAACATTTGGTGGCAATCCGATTTTGGAAAACAGACGGTAAGTCGCTTAATCGAAAATATAGTAACTGTTTGCTGGCGTCCATAACCTTATTGACCGACACAAAAAGATCAGTGTAACATGAGCAATCTATCGAAAATAAAAACAGCATTTCCGCCGAAGCCCGTGGGCAGTTTCACATTTTCCGACTCATGGTGAAGTTTTTTATTCAACACTCCACCAATATCCTCCATCCGGAAAAGTATTCTACAACGTGCCGACACTGAAAATTCCAATCTGGTTTAGCAGTTTGCGAGGTATTCAGTTTTTGAGCTACTGACGAACTACTGTCCACTGCAGTAGTGATCGAAAATAACCCAACTGGGAGAATCCTAATAGTGGCTGAACCAATCGAATGAATAACCGAATGATAGTGGAAAAATTTAACCTGTCGATCGTTACATTCACTAATTAATTAGGCAGAGTCCATGAGACAATCGACTTCAGAGAAGATAACAGTGACGGTATTGTTTCGTTTAGAAAGAGTTTTACTTCGTCACAAGATTTAGAACCGATCGTGCCTGTCACCCTGCTTTTAACGGACATAGTTTATCTATCCACTGTAAAGACAGGTGGTGACTTGGTCGTGTCCGCGAAAGAAGTCTTTTTGTAGTATTTCAGGTAAAGGTTGCTTTCAAGGCACCACAGTTATCCCAAAATTGCGGTGTGTTTTGTTCAACGAAATACGTCTTTGTCGTTGTTCAAAATACTTCTTGGGACTAAGCAACAAACATGCGTAAAATCGGTCAACTTACTGCAAATAAATTGAACACCACTCACAACTGATCACAGCTGCCGTATTACCGTAATAGTAATCATTGTTCCGTCTTCCTTATGTGAAGAGCAGGCTGGGTCATACGCGACCATTGCAGATAATTACAGACGATATATAACAACGAATAATTAAACAATAGCACAAGGGTGAAACCGGTTCCCAAAAAGGTGTGATCAGTAAGTGGCTGATTCTAGTTTACGGAGCTTAGACGCACGCAGGAGGAAAACAGATAGTTCGCTTGCGTCACAGATTCGGTCCACAAAATGAGATGTCACAATAATTTTATTTCTCCTAGGTCCTGTGAGAGGTGATTGTTTCAAATAATTCAAGGTCACTCTGCGGAGAACATCGGGTTGCATCCTCAAAATGTTTCGACATTTTGTGATGCGATTAGCGCCGGGAAATTGTTGAAATACATCTACTTTGGCGATGCATGACGAAGAATTCCAAAGTCCAGCTAACAATCGAGCAGATTGCATCGCAGCCCACGTCGATTGCTGGAAACCGTTAGAAAGGTTAAAATTCTCTCGATTTGTGCAGCCGAGACGAAGTTTCGTGCGTCCATCCGCCGCGGAAGAAATTCCTCGCACACTGGATACTCACAGGATCAATAAAAAACGATCTTGCACATTATGTGAGAACATGTGGGGTGATTTCAGTTACCATGACGAATAATGTGTATTGGAAATTTTTGACAGATACTCCTTGCGATATCATTATTTTTGCTCCGGTTAGTGAAAAGTATAACCCTGTCAACTGGTTTTTGTAGCAATTCACTATTTACCTGAGATTTGTTCGGGCAGTCGGAATATTGAGTCGAAAATTTGGAAGGCTCCCTGAAATGTGCGTGCTTCATGTAGAACTCATATATCGTCATTTTGCTGGATTTAGTAACAAGCGCTTATTTTGCATTTCCTAGCAACCCTGGTAATACATACACATGAATGAACACATATCCAGCAAACAAACCGGAGTCGGCCCGACTCTGGCCACAAGTCGTGCCGGAGTTGGCCTGCACCACATACCGGAGTCGGTACGACTCCGGCCTGGCCAGATAGGCAGTCGGCCAAAAAAAATT
>QNGE01000442.1:26037-62741 GCA_008508345.1 Paragonimus westermani
GTATTCATTAACGGGATCAGGGCGCCCACGACCACAATAGGAACCAATGACGAACGGGGTGCTTGTAAAGGGATGCACAATGCGACCCAGTATGGGCCACAACTCAGTACCGGGATAGTCAAACAACGGCACCCCGTCTATATTCACTTGCATAGTGATATGGTCACCGCTGTTAAGGCGGTGACGGTGGTAAACGCTTCGCAGACAGTTCGGCATCCCTATGTGTACATAACATCCACTGGTAAGCACCGTCTTGTGCACACTGCGAGGAGTTCTGCGGATTGTGCGCGGATCAAGCGGCAACTCAGGAACGAAGGGCTTCAGTAATGTTAACAGTAATTTCAAGTCAGTAGACGCAACCGATTTTGAGTAGATAGCTAACAATCGGATTGCACCGGAAATACTCGGTATTACGGGCGACTGACTAACTGCAACAGCAATGAGTGTAGAAAGAATGAACTTACAAATTGGAGTGAGAGTTTGAACAACGCCTAATCCAGCACCTGATGTGGTGCTCAAAGCACTAGGTGCGACAGCTGAACCACTTGCAGTAGGTTCGTTAGACATTTGTGCAGTAAAACATTGATAAGATATGCAATGTCTAACCTGTGGGCTGCAATAAGGTCGTCGGTCCCATGCTGTCTTCTTTAACCCACCACGATGCATACTTCTCATCCAGCGCGCGCACCTTATCCCTTTCACGTCTGATACGCCTGTTAATAGTTCATCTGCTGTAAGATCCTTTCACTGCACTCATTTTAACGGTAACAACGAGTGAAAACAACCCCCGCAGTTTCCGTGTTATAAGTGTGAGTAAACGATCGCTAATAAGCCTACTTTAAGCAAGCGGATAACATGCAATACCAATAACATCGTTCACATGAATTTTAACAAAAGTGTATGTGTCGTCACAACACAACTGCGCTCACCGTGCACGAAATAAATAAAACTGAGAACGCGCGTCTTTCGAGGCTATCCATTGAAACAAACGTGCACAAAATGACGGCAGTCGAGATTTCAAACAACGATATGGTTACAACATGAGAACATGCTGGAGAATTTTTTAAAAATGCGTTTAACAAACTAAATTACTATGCCCATTATGACTCTTTATTCCATTCCCATTCGCTTACCGTGTGGCCGACTGCTGGCCAGATGTTGGCCAACACCTTGGAGTCGGCCATGTGTTTGCTGGGTATCAATAATATAATGTTAAATTGTAAACGATTTAAATGAATATGCATTAAACCAAATGCTGAATGATCGTGTAACTACATGGAAAGACGAACCGCTTCACGCGGGCTGTTTTCGAGGGGAGCTAGATAGCGGGGTTAGTATCTGCGTTGTAAGCAGCTGACGTCTAAATGCTCCCCGGAGCACACTCAGAGAGGTTTGAAGATAAACTTATGTTTGATATCGTAAGTTAGCTGTCCAAACCCTTTTTAAAACGCTGAAGGTTGCTGCTAGCTTTGACTTCATTCGGAAGTCACTTCCGAATGTAGTGATACTTTAAAACGAAGGAGTTTGCGTGTATATTTTTCCAGATAGCAGGGTTGGCAAGGTGGAGCCCTTATTTTTTAGGCTATATGGGGGTCTGTTTTGTAAGTCGACGGTAAACGCTGTAGTGATGGCGTCCAAATGCATGAGTTTATAAAGAAGTGTCGGGCTCATATATAGTCTACGCGATCAAAGGGGACCGATACCAAGTTTTTCACAGTGTTGCCTGTAGGCAAACGAAGAAGAATATTCTAATAAGCTTTTGGTGAATGATCGTCGGAGGTTTCCTAACACAAGCCTATCAGACTTGAGTGGATGGCAGTAGATGACTGTGCAATACTCAGTATCCATCGTCATATCATCCGGTTCTTCTTAAAAAGAAGAACGCGCCTCGAGTTTCATTCTTGTTAGAGCTCGTCAGTGGCGCATATCTGTGGCATGACCAGAACCACAACTCCGGCCACAATTTCATGAGGCGACCGTGTTGACCACTGCGCCACTGTCCTTACATCAGGTGCGACCGTATCATCATGTGTGAAAACTCAGCCACATTAGCTTGTGAGTAATGCTCTGATTGCTCAGTCACCTCAAAGGAGAGCCAGGGTAACTGCCCGTAGACTCCAACCGATGAACCCTCGAATAGGACTCCCCTTCAAGATATTTTGATTGCAGGTTTGATAACAATTAATATGATCTCAGCTTGTGGTCAGAAGCGATGTTCAATTTGTATAGAAACGAAAATCCACTACTGCATTAATACTTTTGAAGATTTGTCAAATTTAGGAAACTGCATCGATCTGTGAAGTTATTGGACCAATATAGTTGAACGCAATATCGCAAAATTGATGAAAAATTCTGTTCTCATACTTTGAGTTTAGGTAGACGGAATAACTTTCTTTGTTTCAACGATAAAGTCTGTGTTGAACACGGGAAGTCATTTCAATTGTTGAGAAGACAGATCGGATAGCGGTTGTTGGTAAATTGGCTGCATGCGCTGGGCGTTTGTTGATTGTTATGCGTTTGTATAAAGTTGATGATCACGCCCCCTGTCTTTATCTGCTCTATTCTCCTTGGTTCATTCTCTTCCATTGGAATTCTTCTTTACAATGATTACGAGCCTTACTTGCCAAGACTGGCACGACCACTCAAGTTACGCGCGTGATCAGTCATTTCGCTGGCGACTGTTAATCTCGGTGTGTCAATGAAGCTTGATGAGGTTTATTTGTGGAAAATTGTTCCTGTTCAGATTTTTTCCCGTAATTTCAATTGCCATATTTTCGTTCTTATGTACCCTGGTTTCATTTGCGCCTGGTCGCCTTGCCAGTATGCATCTGTCGCATTTGATCGTGTTTGCATAAACTGGCTATGTTGAAACTTTTATGTTTGGTGGATTCAATATCGGGGCTGGTTTTAATCTTTCTTTGCTTAGTTTATCATAAGTTTCTTGAAATTTAGCAAATTAGCAACGAGAAACTCGAAAGTATGGCCCTCTTCTCTTTCGGATCCGACTCGGTTGTTTGACGGGCTCAGAATTTATAGACGCTCAGTGATTACAGACGCGACTCTCCTGGATCCAGCTTAGCGATAGATGTTGCGATTAGACTAAGCGTTTCCCGAACAACCAACAGACTTCCGGGGTCATCAGCTGTGAAGCACAATATCATGTTCTAACATTACGCAGACAATTATAATTAGCACAAATGGTTTTCCGTATGTAAAATATCCCAGTGACAAATCCCAATCAAACAAGTAACTTCTGGGCTCGCCTTACGATCCATGGCTACCAGAGTGACCTGCATAACGAGCCGTGTCTTATTGTTGAGAACTCATGGTTGGCCGACCTAAATTATTTGCATCACGAACAGCCATTGAGAGCAACCTACTGGAAAACGCAGCACGAAATTTCTTTCCGAAATCTGTGGGATTAGAGGCACACAACAGGTCCGCCTCTCACTGGCGGGGAATTTGGTAGTTGGCACAAATATGACCGTGTACTCGTTTCTGACGGCCAGATCCACTTGGCCTACCAATGCTTAGTGATCCCGTTCATACACTGTGTTACCTGGACGTTTACTATGTGGACAGGTGTGGGGATTATACATATGGGGAATTGTTCCAAGCGTTGTAGGTTCGTACTTTGTCGGATACACGAGTAACGGGACATTGCCCACAGACAAGCCTAAGCCAAGGTCTTTGGTGGACAACCAATAAGGTCGTCTTTTCAGAACTACCGGGAGACTCGGAGTAGTAGCTGCGACAGAGAGAGACGACCGGGATGAATGATGGGAAAAGTAGGTCAGCTGTGTGATTAGGACTGTGAATGCTTGCTATACGATGGACGCAACAAGTATGCCTACAGTTTTTGGTGTATTCATGTCAACAGATCACACGTTTGGCAGCAGAGCGGCAACCATCCATCTATCCGGGTCCACCACTTTGTCCACAGGACGATCTTGCGCATCGCTTTCTCACATATTTTGGCCACTTATTGCTTGTTGGTCGGTGAACGGAGGGGTCAGACTTTGAACGGTCAGAATTTACACATTCTGTTCTATTGTCGACAAAGGCGGTGATGATATCGGAAGAGGTCATTGTTTTCGACTGTTAAGACTGTGAAATGTTTCAGCAAAGAATGCAGTAATTTATGTCTGGCGGCTGAAGTGACTTGCAATGGGAGGCCGAAGCTGTGGGCCTCACAAGGCGCAATCTGTCAAGTTTTGATCCATCAACCTGCAAACATTGGTGAGGACACGATACATAGATGAAAATAAGGTCGACAGATAGCCCTACTGTAAGAGGATGAATGCCTGTTAATTACTGGTGATGTGCTGATGCAAAGAACGCGTGTTTGCCGATGAAACAGCAAAGAAAGATATAATGTATGCCGCCTGAATCCAAACCATCGTTCTTTGTTTGCACAAAACAACACCGTCCAAGATTAGCATTGGAAAACTGTTGACCCTGTAGTTGGCACCTCGTAAAAGCAATTGCATATTTCTCTGATATGACGTTCCAATGCCGAACCAAGTTGGAAGCTATCTGGTCGCAAAATACTTCCAAATTGTCGTCAAGTCCTGAAATTCACATTTCAGGTCATAGAAAAATAGAGTTTACTGCAAATAGTGGTTCTGTTGTAATGAAAAAAGTTGGTTAACCCTAAAAACCTCTCAACGCCGCGCGTTTTTGCGGTAAATCTTTTGCGACATCATTCACCATAAAACTCACGCTTACCTTCAAAGTCAATTTTGCATTATAAAAATGGTTTAGTTAGAATTTTCGAGGCACACCACCTAATCCATCTAACAAGAACGCTCAATTCTGTGTGGCTTTGAGAGCAGAAGAAATTTTGACCCTCAACTGCAATGCGTCTATTTCGTGTCTCACCGGTCATTTATGCGAATTACACACTAAATTTGTTCCGGTTTCAGTGTTTACGTTAAGCGTTCATCGACACAATGCTCCGGGAAACTGTTGCATATAACAACTGGTGTTCACCTTTTGTCTATAAAGACGGTGTGTCAACTTTAGTGAAAAATCTTCGTTTTGGTTGCTCTTCATAACTTGACTGATACGTCTGGCGTTGACACGGAGCATCGTACTAAACGAAGCCAGACCAATCTATCGAACGATCGCCCATAGGTATGCTTTTAGCCATTTGCTGTTCGTCGTTTTTTGCCACTTATCTGCTGAGGCTCACACGAGAAAACAATCCACCACTTTCCAGACATTCAAAATCCCGTAATGGATGAGCATTCCGCGTGATCCGCAAAATTCGCTCGACTCCAAGCACGCAACGAAGTCCAGTGTAGACGTCACATAATTGTCTTATTGTACAATTAAAATTCATGCTATGCACTTATGTTCATGGCTTTACAATGTGCACATTGATCACGCCCTCTTGAGCGTGTTTCTCACAGATGCGTTCAGACATGAACCATTATTACTATTACTGCTTCTCGTAGGTTCCCTGCGATCAGACGCTCCCGTGTCAAGTAGCCTGCGTACGTGGAATGACACATATGGATCTACAATACGACGGCGATGTCATCCGTAAGTGCTTCCCATTTGGGTTCCACACACTAATCGTTCGCTGCTAATACGTGTTTTTGAATTGCAACCGCCAGGTGATCTTTAAAATGATTTTACCTCCTTTTCTTCTAATAGCTTTTGGGGACGGGTTAACAATGCGTTGAGCGGAATGAAAATCCTTGCTCTACGCTTGGTTGGCCTACTTGAGCCCTGTTTACAGCTGTGTGTAGAGCACAACAGATAGGTCGCGAATTCCCCACAAGTTTGGTCGGTGATCTCCAGACCGCACTTAGATCCACAATATGGTATATGACAGGTTTAGGGACCGTAACTAATTATTATTGACAATCTCATACTTTCGACTGTCGTTATTGGTGTTTTCGACGCGAGGTTCTGTTTATGTTTAGACTTCGCTTAAACCCCCAGCGATATTGACACAAAACAAGCATGCGTAGAAGCCGGATTTAAGATGGTACTGACTGAATAAATTTCCCGAAAAATTACTGCCACCTAAAATGTGAAAAGTTCTCATAAAACGAATCAAGAATATCTCTGTATATCATATTGGGTAACTTTGCACCGCTCAGTAATGGGGGTAATAAAACAGAAGTGGGCTCACTCAAACAAGTGGTTATTTGACAGGTAGGGGCAGAGCAACTTTTTGAGGACGGGGTCACTGAAAATTTTTCCATGTTTTTGAACACCATTACCAGGTGCCACTGTAAAATGCCGCTGTACTATAAATCTGTCAAGGAAGATACAAGTGGAAAACAAAACACTGCAGCGCCCTTGAAATCCATCGGATACATATCAGGGGTAATCAGCCAATCCAGTAGTCAGGCGCCGAACACTCTTTCCTTTCTTCAAATTATGGCGTAAGACTCGCTCAGCGTAGTCACATTAAATATTTACGATAAACGAGCTTAAAACAGCCACCCGTTTGCACGAGGAAGCTTGTTTTACCATTCGGCAACAGTCTTCTGAAACTGAAGGGTGGCAGACAAAATAGGCGGCCATCAAACGTTACAGTTCTTTTGCATCCCTTTTTACCAGGCACACAGTAAATGTCAAAGTCACTACGCAACCTCTCAATGCGAGACATGTGTACGCGACTATTGTCGGGTACAGGAAGACTCCAAACTCCAGACCAGTGTTTAATCACAGCATTATCAGCCTGCGGTGCATGTTGACCGCCAGCTTTCGCCCAATTTCAAATTTCTAGTGTATGGGGGCACGCTGCTATGAAACATTGTTTGGAAAGTCGTTGGCAAAAATGAAAAATAGCAGAAGCTGAAGCACTGTGCATTGAAGAACTCGCGCATAAATCTAGAAGGGAGATGAGTGGTTTG
This sequence comes from Paragonimus westermani, assembly GCA_008508345.1. Lineage (NCBI taxonomy): Eukaryota > Metazoa > Platyhelminthes > Trematoda > Plagiorchiida > Troglotrematidae > Paragonimus > Paragonimus westermani. Next base: position 32,913 of record QNGE01000442.1, read on the forward strand.
ATCTACTATTATGTCTCAGAGATCTTCCGTCGGAAAGCGAAGTGATTCGGCGAAGTGCCTACACTTGGAAGCCTTGAGCTAGAAGCTTGTGTCCAAACGGTTTACTTGAAACAAGACCAACAGTCTAGAAAAAATGGAGGAAAGGGCCTTCAAGATAGATGTTTTTCATAGAAACGTCAAAGGTGTTCATGAAGATGAACATGCTGGATACATGCGGAGACCGGGCTGGACAAAAGCGCGGTTGAAAACTTGAACCGCTTCAAGCGTCGACATAAAATGTCGAACGGAGCGGAAGACTAGGCTCACTAGGAAAAATGCAGTTCGAAAAACTTTAAATGCTTTTGGGCAGTAATGGAGGTTTTCTACGAGCAGTTCATTCCACGGAGCAGTGGGGGCAAAATAAAATCCAATACTAAAAGCTATAGAAGATTACCGACCACCACCATTATAGGAAGAGCAAACGGCGCGTAGTGGGCTGTGTGGTATCCATAGTTTATCAAGCGCAGCAAGTTTGTACAGTGCGATCCGATGCAGTAATCATATACGGCTAGGAAAATAAGGTATAGAATTATCACGCACTGGTGAAAGGCTCGTTCTTCAAGTCGCGTCTACTGTTTACCATACGCTCGGCTTTCTTGCAGCATGCAGTGATAAGACCCGTTGTCTAGGAAACGACAAGAGAACATCGTTGGCGCCAATCATTCGGTTATTCCTTGGCCAACATTATAGCACTTTTGCTGTCCCTGACCCTCGTACATTAATGTTGTTAGCATTATTCTATTCACCATCTGAACAAACTCAGATTTGTGTTGCGGTACGTTCACTTATCAGGGCGTCGCTGTCCCTAGCAATTATGTCCTTTAGTTTCCCGTACAATTTTCATCGTATTTCAGTTGTGCTCCCACTATTTTCATGTCAAACTGGTTTGTTCTCCCAGTGTTATCAAAAGTTGTCACTTGCTCTACTCACCCACTTGACTTCGTATCTGCTGAGGATTTCATTTTATACGATTCGGGTGAAGAAGATGCAATGCAACACCTTTTCGAAGTGGAGAACATTGGAACTTTAGTTGGCAGTGCTGCAAAACCGCGTCACACTTGGTTACTCCTAGTCCCAATTTGTCTCTGGACTCGTAATTGTGACCTAACAGTCAGTAGTTTCTAAAGACTTCGTCAATCACTGACTCGAACAACCTTAACTCACTTCGCACTCCGTAGCTCATGTCGATCATTTTCAAGCACCTAACAACCATGAACAAGCGTTGGAATTTTGAGCGATATTTACTGTCTGCCCATGTGACCAACTGCGCCACACAGTGCTTCATGTGTGGTGTGCGTTTGGACATTTCATATGTGGGTTTAACGGGCGAACAGCTCCATACCCTGACGTCCTCCAGATTGGTTTGTGATCGCCACATGTCTGGATGACAGAGTAAGAGCACGGCGGGTAGCACAATGTTTGAGGTTAGGACGACGTCCGTCAATTTATCCGCCGCCTGCGCAACAATCAGTGGTTCTGCTTACTTGGGAGTCACTGTCAACAGGACGTATTCCCATCTTGTCTGCCCCAACTTCACCGAGACACCCCAGAGTCATATCAACTGTCACTCCTTCAAAAGCGAAAACTGCTTCCGTGCAAACCCATTTAACCATACCGCTGCGTCTTTAGCAGTCATGCGACATGCTGAACAAACGAGTGACCATAGGAAACCGTCTGCCTAAACTATTCAGAAACAAACTCTGTTGCCGCTGAGGATGCAGTTATAGCACAAGACCTTCTGGAACGGAACGTGAAATGTCTGAAACTCCGGGATGAGCACGACCACGTACTCAGAAGTTACACTTGTAATAAAACGTACATGGACGTGAACTCCTCTTTCCTTCGTCAGATAAGCCGATATGCCACATTCATTGAGTGATGATAAACCTGACTGGTACAAAAAGTGCTTACGCGGGACTTTGATACTGGAAACGTACATTTGCCTTCTTATGAATTGTGCGGTGGAACTGTTGCCTGAGCACAACATTACATATCATGGCCAGAATGCCAGAGACGGAAGTTAGTGAGAAAGGATCCCGTAGTGGTTGATAAAACCCAGAGTATCACCATCCGATGTGTCCCACAAACTGATGCATGTCCTCTCCTGCACGGCAACAATCAGTGAAGATTCTTTACCTCAGAGCTTCAAGTGACTAATGATGATGTTCAACGTACCCATCGCATTTAGCGCCCAAATCCTGCCTCCAAAGAAACTGAGCCACAACTTCTAAAGGCTTTCCGCGCGTGAAAACGTCCCACCCCGCCCGGACACTTAAAATTCCGCAATGGTTGGGCATATCGCAGGCCCCCCGGAATTTTTAAAAATTTGCGAGAAGAATGACGTCCGGCCGAGAGGTCCATGCGTTCCCCGCGAGAGTATATGTGTCTCCACCTCCCCACATCATGAAAAAGTCTCTGCGCATTTTCTCGAACGTATCTACATGGAATAAGGATCAAATTCTTCGCCAATATACTCTTTCCATCCTCCGACCACCCTTGTTGGCACGACCTTGAGCATTAAGCCAGTGATCACCTTGTGGAGTCCCAATTGATGTAACAAATCAATTATTTTATCGAATCCTGCAGATCCCAATTACTATCGTCTCAGAACTATGTAGCTCAAAGTTTTCTGCCTTAACCCGAATTTTCCCTTGATATAATATCCGTGTTTGTCTGCTTTGTTGCTCTATTCACATAGCTGACTCGTTGTATAAATTTCAACCTTGTTTCTCAAGTGTGTATATGCCTAAAAATCTATAGGTTGATTACGCTCTCCTGAGCGTGTTTCTCACAAATGCGTCAAGAAATATACCATTATTATTAGCATTATTATTATTATCTCACAGGTCAACACTTCAAATCTTAGAGAAACTTTACCGAAGATGCCAAACTGGTTGGGGCAGGATATCTTTTCACCTTGCCCGTTCTAAGAGAGAGCGCGAGAAACCAAAGCTACATAGACTTAATCATCTTGATCGCTTTGTTGTGCTTTTGGAGGAATTGACGCTGCAAAAGTCCATTCGCAACCGGCTCCGTTGGGGTCGGCCTGAGTTATCCCGTCACTCCTGTGACGAAACAACCTAGTCTGCAATGCTGAGCTGATACTCACTTCTTCAAAACAACCGTTGCTGAGTGTACTTATACTGACGCTCCATAGCGCCGATCTTACCAACAATGTTTCCAAGGCCGTTGGGAGCTTCTAAGCTAAACCTTATGAAGTTAGACTAACAATATTGAGTCTGTCTTCAGAGCTATATAAGCTAAGAGATAACCCCATTCAATCCTCACGTGCATTCGATCCTCATGGCAGCCAATCATCCACTCAGTTCCATATTAAACATTGCTCGTGATAGTTAACCTAGAAGTCATCCTACCAAAGTAAGGTCCAACACAGAAAGTTAGAGAGCGGTCACAGCAACTTTTCATCACCATTTGTAAGGTGGAAAATGCTCTTCATGATCAGTTGATTTCCATTGTTAATAGTTCTACTTTCAATGTTTGTCTTGAAAACTTCATACTGTCATTGTCCAGTGGAGTTCAAATGGCTTATGGGGAAGTAGGGCTCAGAGCTCTCAAGTGTTCCGTATCTTAGTGCAGTGAATAATGGTGCTCAGGACAGTGAAACTAAAATCAAAAACCGGTGCAAAATTTGAACTCCGTTAGGAATATTCAATTCAGACGAATTTAAAGAGTAGACAGAGAATCTACGTGGATAACTTCACCAAGCAGAGTTCTTAACCTTACAAACACATAACGGGGAGAGTTGTGCAGGTTTACTATTCGACTGTGTTGACGCTCCATTTTGAATGTGTGTGGAGCTTTAATAAGGTGCTCGCACAGACGTTGAAAGGAGCTCAAGTAAAAATACACAAACAATCACGGCTTATTTCATGAAGCTGGCACACGTTAAGTTCATTATAGCTTCCACCAGAAGATATCACGTACGTCCACAGGAGGAACTGCCAGACTTACCGTCGGGAAACTCTCGGAGTGGCTCCATGATTCTAAGGTTAGGGGTACCAAATCGCAGTGCTTTCTTTTAGGTGAAGGTCAACCAAAACAGTTACGAGGAGGCTTTGTACATACTGGATGAAGCTTGTCAGAGAGGCGGTTGAAGACTGTTAAGGTCCTGCTTTCTTCTGTGCTCAGTGGGCCTCAGGGATAATTGGAAACCAACAGTCCCCAGTCTCGCTTAATAGGCACAAAATGGGAGTAGCACCATTGTGGGGGAAACTAATGCTGAGTATTTGCTCAATGTGCATGATTTTGCATTTCTCGACATCGAACTAAGGAAGGTTAGACTGACACCGAGAGAGTAGTTTTAATTGGCATGGCAGGAAAGTGAAACACCTCTGAATCTCCGGTGTCGCGACAGGACTTGACGTTATCTGCAAATGGCAGCGAGGAGTATAAGGGTGAGTTGATTGTATCGTTTTTGCGGATTAAAAAGTGAAGAGGTGTGCAGTCCAAACCTTAGTAACTTCACTGCTGTCCCTATGGGAGTCGGAAAGACCGGAAATGACGTCAGCATCGTAACTGTGGTTAGTGAGGTAGGAGGGTTACCGCAGAAGTGGATTGCTATGAGCGTCAATGTTGTGTAGCTATGTTAGTGCTTTTGTGTAGGCGCTAGCCCCAGTTTAGGGCAACCTACAATTTCGACTACTACCCTGTAGCCCTAGCTACTACATCCAGCGTCGTGGCCAGTGAAAATTATGTGATGGATATTTGCGATGTGAAAAATGGGGACATTCACGAAATATCAAAGATTACTCGGAACGCTTTGAGATTTGGCATACTGCACGAGAAGGTGTGGGCGAAGAGTGGAAGTCGCATCTCCCCCACGGTGAATGGCAAGGGTTGAAACGCTTTGAGTAAAATTCTGACTTTCCAGGACTTACTTCTCTAACTTCCGCACACTAGTCTGAAGCATTCACTACTGACGCATGTTCAGTTTACCGGTTACAAAGCTGTGGAATGGATGAACTCCCACACGTTAGTAGGAAAATCAAGACATCGCCACATCAACCCCTAAGCTTAAAATTCAAGGTGCGATTTCGGCGATCAACTACAGATTCGGCCGAGAGATCGATCATTCACAAGACTGAATGCCGCTGGTCGTCAGCGAAGGCTGCAGCTGCTGAATGCGGCATTCTTTCCTTCTGCAGAGCTGTATGTAAACAATTCCAAAGTGTTAAAGCGGTGGATTATGAAGGTGTGGGGCTGCCATATGGTGCTAACGGTGCTGGGAGGCAGGTACATCACCAGCAGCGGTAGTTCAGAAAGATAGCTTAAGAGAGAAAAGCGGTAGTTAAACTGTGACATTTTGACCTGGACCTTGTCCAACACGAAAATAGCTGTGGTCATAAATATTCTCGACTTACGTGTCTCCTCTGCAACCCCAACTGCACTAAGGATGACAAGATAACCTACACATATGGCGTTTGCGGTAGATCGAAGGCGCGTTTGCTGCACACATTTTGGGTAAGTAAAGTGTCTCGTTTGACTCTTAAGGCATTACCTTCATCGCAGTGCCCGACACCTCTGCTGATTCCGCGCATCATATAACACAATGTTCTACTGGCAAAGGTGACCCAAACAGTCCGTCGTTACTGACACCGACAGTGTTGAGTCGTTTAATATCACGGTATTTGATAACCGGCTAAAAGAGACTGTTGTCTTGTAGCGTACTAATATTCCTGTCCAAGGCATTACGGAGAATACTGCGCCTACTCCTTGTTTCTGCGAGTTCTTGCTCACGTGTCCATTTTTCGTCTTAAATCCAGGCCCACCCATTAATTGGCTTAGTTGCAGTAGGATTTTCTGAGGTCCTCCTTTGCAATGCCCGTTGAATCTTCAGAGGCTGGAATGTCTCCTTCCGAATCCGTTTTAGAATCGAATTCAGCTACTGAGGATTCGCCAACAATTAGGCCGGCGGAGAAAAAATGTTCTGGGCGCGTGGTGAGGAAACAACGCCCTGGCTACAGCAGCCGGGACATTTATCAAAACTTCGATGAGTGTGACGATTATAGCTGATAATCAAAAACTTTGCTGCAGTCGGCTTACTGCGTAAATGCATACGCTGTGGATAAGACAACGTATGCGGCAATGTCGTTGGCCCAACTTCTGTGTTATTGCTACCGCGTTGAACCAAGCTTCAGGTTTGAGCCAGTTACAGTTCCGATTATGATTACATACTTTTAACTACTATGAAGAAAGCGAACAAGACAGTTTTTGAGAAATGGGTAATAGGTCGACTTGTTAACCGTTGTTGCTAACAGAAGCAGTCTTCCCGACTAACAGCCGTGGGTCCAGTCCAAACCTCATCTTGAGACTTGTGATAAGATTCGGTTCGAGATATCCTAACGACCACCCATGTTATATCTTCACTCAAACCAACTTGATTCTGTGGAAACAAAGTCAGCCAGGTGCTTTCCGTGGCTCAGCCGTAGGTATGTATGTGCTACTTTCTACAACTGTGTTGGGAGCACTTATTAACGCAGTACACAGATCGCCAGCAGAACACGACAGGTCAGAGTTTCACATGGCCAGTGGCAAAACACAGCCCGTGATGTTCCTTGTTCCCTCGCCTAAGGGTTCTGCGATGAGTGTTTAGTGCATAGATGAGTTCAGTGCTTGTAGGGCCGTATTTCGGCAAAGACAAGGGATGATCAGTTCGACGACATATGCATTCACAGGTGTGTTCTTTAGGCAAAGGAACTACTTGAATTACACGTTTATGCAGCCAACGACCCCTGGTGTGCTCGATATGAGACAACACTGTGTCCAGTCCAAAGCCTCCATCCGAGTGTCCACTGAATGTGTCGAAAGTAAACAAGGAGTGAACACATCTACTATCGAAGATAAGACCCATCGATTGCTGAGGCCAAACTATCCGCGGACTGGAAGGTGGCTGCTGTCACACCCAAATACTAAGGGGACAGTAGGGAAGAGGCCCCAAACTACAGGCCTGTCAGCCTCCCGTCGGCCATATCGAGAGCGCTCAATTGGATCTGAAGGGATAACATAGTGGGACATGTCACCAAGTATAGACTGGTAGCAACTCAGCAGGATAACTTTGTAAGTAAGCGATCCTGCTATTCTAACCGATCAGCTTTTAAGATGAGATCACTCTACAGTTGAAAAATGAAGATTATGTTAAGGTTTTCTATCTAGACTTGAGGAAAGCTGTCAGTTCCGTAACTCAGACTTTTAGTGCCAAAATTGTAAGCGTTTGATATACATCCCCGTGTTTCGGCATGCGTGTAGACTTTCCTGCAGGATAGGGGTTTCACTGTGCAAGTAAAGGGTTCCAAGTCCCACGCTGCACACGTCAAAATTTGTGTTCCGCAAGTGTTAGTTTTGGGTCCTCTGTTGTTCCTGATGTGCATAAGTGATTTCGCAGAGATGACCGGCACTCCTTGCGGCATGTTCGCGGATGGTGTGAAACTCGTGAGACCCCCGAGCGAGCCTTTGACGCAACGAGACTGATGAAATTTGGAAGTGGACAGTTGTTTAGAAACGTTCGTTAAATGTTGCAAAATGTAAACAAATTACGGTGGTCGAGACAAATGATCCTCTTAGGTGGATAAGAGAGTCAGGACAACGTGTGCTGATTCAGAAAACTGCCGAAGTAAGGAACTAGAAATTAGGGTCACCGGGACTTCAAGGTGTCAAATCAGTGTTTGGTTGCGGCCAGTGATGCAAATCGGGCAATCTATCAGTTGAAAAGGACAGTTGGCTCAAGAGAACTCAACGTCTTTGTGCTTGTAAGCAAGGCTTAAGTGAGACTACATGTAGAATGTTGTGTGCAGGCCTGATGTACTCATTCAGCCATAAATGTCGAGGTCCTAGAGAGGGTGCAGCGTGGGTTTGCAAAGTCCTTCGTAGGGCTTCGGGGAATGGACTACTCCAGAAGGCTTGAGCATTTCAACATCTCTCTGGAAAGAGGATAGAAAAGAGGCGATTCCGCAGACTTCTTCAAGTTTATGATTGGATTTTATGGGATAGAAGACTCGCTGTTCAGTCACAACGGGAACTCATCGTTAAGCGACATAAGTTGAAATCGTGAGGGGGAAAGATAGGACTCATATCCAAGCCAACTTTTCTCTTACAGAGTTGTGAGTAGTTTTCACGAATTTCCGTCCGAATTGGTGTTTGCCACCACGGTTACCGACTTTGGGAGCAAGTCTGACACCTGGCATCATTTCTGGACAGGGGGTGTTAAGAATGTGACCGGGACCTACTTAAATCTGTGGTTACTCTCATTTACTCCTATCTACAACTTTGTCACGCTTCCTAGCTCCTCTTTCTTCTGGGCTATAGGTTACTTGCGTAGGGTTTCTTTGGCTAGATATTTTTCCCTCCTTAGCATTTCCCCTACTATCGTGACCAGAACGTTCATTCCTCCAGTCTAGGAGCGTGAAAGAGATCACGATAGTATCAGTATTAGCTTTTATTCCGTCTATTATTGTGAGTATAAATTGACACTTAAAGATGACTACAATACCGCTTCTCTCCATCCTTCAAGCGCTGGTATTCGGGAGGTCGCCTACCTAGTTCTGAAGAGGACTTGGTGGGGAATATTCTTGTTGCCCATTAGTGATAAAATACGTTTTACATGCCACCAAATCTGTGGTAATATTGTTGAGGGGAAGTTTTACTTCTTCATTCGCCGCAGCACGGTGGAATTATGGGAGCTCGATGGTACAGGAAACTAATTTTCAACGGGCAACTAGCCTCATGTTTTGTGATCGAAACCGGACTGAAAGTGAATCTGAGCAAAGCTTCTAAAAGACCAACTTGCAAAGCGGCGGGAACGTAATTATCCATATCGCCGGGCCGGCCATAATGGATGTTGAACATAGGAGATCCTCGGGAGGACAATTTATTCTAAGTGTCCTGTGGAACACAGGATTACCCGCAGCCACGATAAGGCGTCCAGCGCACAGACCTGGTAGGTGGACCGTATCTAACACACAACCGATCAGCCACAGATCATTCCCAGCCTAATTTTGAGACTGCAACATTCGAGACCTGGTGTTAGCTAAAGCTGACGCGACAGTCCAGGAGATGCCAGGCATGAAAGTCACAGGAAACAGCCAGGCATGGAAACCTGACCTATATGCGGCGGTGTCAACTGCACCAGGAATCATAGGTGAGCGTCTTGGCGTTAACCAGTGTCAGGAAGAAATACGCAGCTCCAGGAGAAAGAGAAGACGATGCAGAAGCCTAGTAGAGCGAACCACCGCTGAGCCCAACGATATTGAACTAAAGAAGACGCCGGCTCACGTTAAATTTTTCGTTCAAGCAAACGATCTGCATGACCTTATTATTCGATATTTAAGTTGGACTCGAATGTTTAGAGGTATGTGGTATGGCTTACTCGGTTCAAGTGCTACATTATGGAAATCCATGACGGGCGTTCGGAATTGACTTTAAAAGCTGGCCCTCTCAGCTTAAAGGAGATCAAGGCTGAAGAAGTATATTTGATTAGATCAGTATAATCAGACTGCCTCCCCGATGAAGTAGCACTGCTGTCCTGGCTGTCTGGCTGTGATAGCTTCCCTCTTCTTTCTCAAAGAAGTTCCTTGAAAAAATTGTTCCTCGTCATGATTGAAGGAGTTATACGAATAGGAGGTCGATTGTCGCTATCAACCTGCAGTTTCGAGACCAGACACCCGACAATTTTGCCTAAGCGCCATCACATAGTTGATCTTATTATAAGATATCATCACGAGGTCGAAGGTCATTCCGAAAGGTCTCATGTGTTGTGTTCGCCAACGAGGCATTTCTGGATCATACAGGGTGGCGCGGCGGTTAAGCGAGCCATTGAACCCTGCCTAGCCTGCCGTCGTCGTTGTGTTTCAGTCGGTAACCAGCTAATGGCCCCTCTGCCATTTGTTAGGGTAAACCCAGCGTGGCACCCGTCCACGAACGTTGGGTTGGATTATTTTGTGTGAAGAGAGGCAGGACTTCCGAAGAAAGTATGGATGTGTATTCACGTGCCTACCGTCCCAAGCAGTGCATATCGAAGTGGCTCACGCGTTGAACACCAACTCGTTTATAATGACCCTGTCACGAATCATCGGACGTGGATGTAGGCCTGAGGCAATTTATCTGATAACGGTACCAATTTTGTAGCCGCTGACAAAGAGCTTAGAGGCCGGGTCCGCAACTTAGGTAACGGGTCCGTCAATGACAAGCTCTTACAAAAGGGAATTCAGTGGCACTTCAACCCACCGTAGCTAGTCATCGGATTGGAGTATGGGAGCGATTGATTCGATCTGTCGGATGTAGTTTGAGCGCAATCTACCGAGAGCAATGAACCGATGACGAAACCCTTCTAACTTCGTTGGCTGAAGTAGAGCGTATTTCAAACAACATACCATTGGTTCCTGTTGTCGCAGACGGTCTTGACAACATCGCTGTAACCCCGAATGACTTAATTCTCTTGAGGAGCAATACAGGGTTGGCCCCAGAATGCAATCTGGTAGACAGGTATACTAGGTGTTGGAGACAAGCGAATAACATAGTAACTGCCTTTTGAAAAAGGTGGTCTCGAGAGTATGTGCCATCGTTGTAAGTGCGCCAGAGGTGGTTGACAAGGCAACTTATATTCCAGGTCGGTGACGTTGTTCTTGTTGTATCCGATGGACTGACTAGGGTCAGTGGCCCTTGGGACTGGTTACGAAATGTAAAGTAGACGCAGACGAACTAGTCCGTACTGTGGAGGTTCGCACGAAGACCGGTCCAATGAGAAGAGATATGAAGGGCTTCTGTTTATTAGAGGTGCATGACTGTTAGACACTACGGTTCGGGAGGTCTCTAACGTATGCCGTGTGCATAGTTATATTAAGTATAGATAGATGGGGAGCCAGAACTGTGCAGCACTGCCAGCGGTCTATCAGAGGCAGATGAATTTTGACGAGCGCTGTAAATTTGTTGATCTACGAACTGAGAAAATTCGTTTCCATCGTTTGCATTTCCCATTTCCCTCACTGACATGACACTTGTTCCCACTGCCTCACCCACCCCATTTTGTTTTATTGAACTAATGTATCATTAAATGCCCGCGGCGCGAGTGGCCATTCTTGTCCTGGTCTACTGGCTTTTGGTTCACCCTTAATCTTGTTGGTTCTATTGAGAAGCTATTGATTTCGCTGGACGAGACCATCGTCGCGAACGATTGAGTACTCCAACGATTCACGTCTGATCGTTGGGCTACGCGTAACTCAACGATCAGACGTGAATCGTTACAGTCGGTCTGGTTCTTATTCTCACCAAAGAAGGTTCCCTCCGACGGGTTAGATGCGACCAAACTGCGGAGTAGACAGAAGGCCAGATCATCGGAGTTGGTATGCATACTGGTGAATATATGCAGCCTGCTCAATAGGAGAGATGAGCTGCAAACAGCTATTCAATCCACAGATATTCGCTTACTCACAGAAACCTAGCTCATAAAAAAACAGATCTGGGGAACTTGGTACGTGAGGTTCAATGGTATCGCAGTGATCGTGGGAATGCAACTGAGGGCGGTTGTCTATTCTTGATCAAAAGTTTTATAAGACAGTCACCCGTGAACTGTAACTGCAGTTGCGTGAGTATTCAGGCCGCCGTCAGCCTAGTCCTTATTAACCTTCCGTTGGTGGCCTTCGGGGCGTACGTAGTCCGGATGTAAAACCAGGGGAAGACGGAACATTACTGAAATTATCTCAGTCGGCTTGTCCGCTACGATATTGTCTGTTCCTCTTGGGAGGTTTTGGTGCTCCCAAAGTCAACCGGTTTTGGGGATTTGTTAGTGTTAGAGAGTCGGACCACAAGTTGTCCAACCTGGCCACCAGATTCGCTCTAACACAACATGTTATAGTGGCCACGAGATCTCGACCTGGTCAGGTGACCTCAGTGCTAGACTTAATCCTAACCCAGCACAGCACTGACGTCAGAAATATAGTGCTTGCAACACCACTGGGAAGGACTGATGACGTGATGATTTATTTTTCGCTTCAATGTCATCTGTCAGTGACGTAGGCATACAAATTGTAATCTTTCCACCTAATTTACAAAGAAAACATATTGGAAGCCGATAAAATGACTTGGAACCTGGCAGTTCCCATGGACGACGTCGAAATTTTGTGGTGAAACTACTTCGGAAACCTCTGGGCCCTTGAAGATAGGAACATCGCCCGGAAACAAATCGGAGGAAAGGGTTGAAAACCATGGGTTCACCTCAGGGTCAAGAGTGCATTTCAACGTAATTATATGACTTGGGAGGCATATTCAACAAAAAAGCTTGAAATGAAGCAATCAAGGCGGCAAGGAACGCTCGTCTGGCTTATGAGCTAAACCTAGCACGAGGTATTAAGCCGAACCGCAAGAGGTTTCGTGGTTATGTTCAGTCCAGATCATATCCAAGAAAGGAGATTGGGACCACACTTCCCTATAACCGAGAGACTACATTAACTGACGACGGCATAGCGGACGCGTTTATGGCTTGGTTTCAAAGTCTCTATCACTGAGAAAATGGAGCGTCTGAGCCCCGGTCTAATACATCGAGCGTAGCCATGGTGGGCCAATACATAATGCCCAATGAAGTTGAGCAAGCGATATCCCAGCGAAACAACAACAAGTCCACAGGACCTGACCAAAACCATCTTAAAACCTCTGGATAGATTGTTGGCGCCGCCATCTGCCCAGTTGTTCAATCTCACGTTAGAAGAAGGGATAGTTGTGACAGACTGGAAAGAAGCCAACATAGTTCCCATGTTCAAAGATGGCAATCGATCAGAGGTTGGAAATAACCGATCAGTAAGACTGACTAGTATCGTCAGCAAAATCTTCGAACGCATATTAAAAGGGAGCACCTGCAAGTTTCTCTGCGAAGAAATATTCTTCAAAGCTCCTCAACATGGCGTTCTAAGGGGTAGGTCTTAGCAATCTGCTGACTGTTTGGGACACTGTCATGGAGATGCAGGAGAGAGAGGTGGTAAAGGGGTTTTACTCAGATTTTCAAAAAGCCTTCGATTATGTCAACCACATGCTTTTTGCTGGGTGCTACGAGGAGGATGAATCCCGCCAGTATCTGTAGATGGGTACGCACATTTCTAGTTGGAAGGTCGTGTAGGGTAAGATTAAGAGGATAACTGTAGAACAAAGGCTCTCCATTGCGTGGACTACCTCAGGCATCAATCCTCACCCCTTTGCTCTTCCTGGCACACAAAAATGTCCTGACCATCGACCTGGTCTGACTATGTTATCTGCATGCAGATAATATCGAGCACATTCTGAAGATTTGTGACTGGACATCAAAGTGGGATTTACCGCTGAACGCTTTCAAAAATCATCCCCGGTAATGTTCTCCAGTCAACCCCCAGGTATCTGAGAGATGCACATGAGCAGACAGTTGAACTGACAACTGAACAGCAAACGAAAGACTTGGATGTCCAAGTCACTATTACGTTCACTCAGACTGCTCAGTGTACCGCATCTGCAACAAAAGCACGGAGGGCGTTGCATCGACTGAAACCCGCTATCGCCAATCCTTGTCCAGCAGTGTTCATTCCAATACTCGGTTTCAGTTCGCCCCCACTTAAAATGTGGCCTCCCCAGGTTGGCCACCATATTTCATTAAGAACATGGTTGCCTTCGCAAATGCACGAAAGGTCGCCATAAGTATGGTGTGAGGTATGAAATATCTAGGACGCCAAGACCGATTGAGTTCACGCTTTCAAGTAAGAAGAGACATTATCGAAATGTTCAAAATTGTCCATCACACCGGAATAAGCCTCAAGACAGGTTTGTTTGAGATGTAACAGGACAGATGTTTGAGGAGTCATAGGTTCACAATCAAGAAAACTAGATCACGATTGGCAGTCCGATTTAACCTTTTCGCCGATCGGGTAGTCAAATCTTAGGTCAAATTGCTCGCAAAGATCGGCGAGGCCGCGGGCATAGATATATTCAGGAAAGAGCTAGACAAGTGTTGGACAAAACTTTTTCTCACTTTGTGTTAATCATAATAAGATTTGTTTCTGTCGATCAGGGCAACCAGAATTTGTTACTTCTTTCCTTCTATTCCTACCCTTAGACCACCACAGAACGCATCGACAGAGAACGCAGCCTGGTCGCTCTCCGGATTACACCAGTCAAGCATCAGAGAGTCAACATGCGCAGGCCCTCATCAAGTCCCAGATTTTAAATTTTGAATTTGAAAAGTTGGACTGATTTCAGGTTCCTGTTCCACATGTCCCAAGTACAAAGAGTCACCACTGGCCCTCTGAATTTTTCAACATAGAGTGAATTAGCTGCAGGTCCGTCATTACATGAGTTGACTTCTAGGCAGAATTTTTTGTCTTTATTTTTTTTCATCTCAGTAACATAACGGTACAACATTTCGCATGATTTTGACTGTGGCCTTGAAAGATGTCCCTCGATGTGTTGAAAGGTGCTTGTGTTCCTGATGATGAGTACATGCAGCAAGTTAGGAATCTTTGTGACGATAGTCCTTCGTGGAGTTGTGATTATGCAAAATCCAACATATCTGTGTTCTCAAAATCCAGCAATATGTCGAACATCAAAATTTTCAAGGTTTTCTTGTGCACTTTCTCCGATTATTCAGTAGCTTGTTCATGTTTTCAAAGATGTTCACGCTGAGTTGCTTTTCGACACTCTGATGGATTCTGAATATAGAAAAATATGGGATAAAAACATGGTGGAGAGTTTTGAACTTTGCCACATCAACCCGAATAACGATATCGGCTATTATGCACGTGAGCTTGTTTTGTGACTCCTCACTGTTAAACTTGTAGTCCGTTCATTTCCCGCTATATGCGACAGGGATTTTGTTCTTCAGAGGTCTTGGCTGCAAACAGGCTCAGAATTTATCATTACAAATCGTTCAATTTTTCACAAAGTTAGTGTTTCTAGTCACTGAACTATCTTTAGCCATTTTAAATCAGTTAAAGTTAGTTTGTGTTACAATTACCATGACACTGATCGAGTGTCTGGATGTGCACTACGGGTGGTGATGCGTTGTTTCTCAGCATACTATTCCGCTTGTTTAACGAGTCTCTGCTTCTATTCTCCAATCAGCAGCATGTGTGTGACATGGCTATATTTGCATTTAAGCCCACGCGAAAAGTTTGCCTGACTCGCCTAAGTGAGTCGCTCTATTTCGCATGCTGATTCAAGACCAGACCGTTCACTTTCTTTCAGGGTGCATCGAACTGTCGAGAGCAGCGCAGTGTGCAAGTCAGGGGTGTACCCATTATATACGTTATCGATACACAACATCGACTTGCGGGCGAGCGAGGTGAAAGGCGAATCTTTACTATAGCGGAACGATAAGCAAGCTGTCTCCGTGATTCGTGCGTTCGAGTGCACGGGCTACCTGTCGGTAACTCTACTCACGTAGGCGAAAGTTTAAGTGCATACGAAGGTTTTTAAAAAGTGAGAACAAACAATAATTGGAACCCCAACCTATTCAGTGGTAACCAGTCAACAATAACAATGATAATATGGTCGTTACAGTCTGCATTGTTCGTTTTGTACAACTTGATATAATGCGGTTGTTACTTCCACCTTGTATTGTTTAAGCACTCATTACGCGATATTCTTGAAAATAGGCTATAGGCTCTGTCTTATTCGTCGCTCGTGGCCACAGTTGCTTGGGCTTCCGAGCAAGAAGGACAGTTCAGGCTGCATTTCATTTTGCTATTCAGCGAGCAGCCGTCTTATCACTATCCGGAACGTTAGCCCTCGTCATTTATTATGCCTAACTGAATCGAACTGTGTTTCACAACAAACGATTGCAAGGTTACGCTAACTATGGTTACTCAGTGGCATCGGTACTAAGCGAATCCCATGGATACCGTGAAATATGCACAACGATTGTCGGCTTCCTTGAATCCACTTGTCCTATTTTGCCCTATATTGAGGCAATTTACCTTGACACAGAGAACAGTGGTTAAAAATGTCCAAAACCGATCACTGTTTCTCTGCATATTGTTAGACTGGTGTCGTTCTAAACACAGAGAAGAATAGAGGCGTAATGGAAGTTTCCTAGTTGAATGGTGACTCCAAGTTAATTAGATTGCTGTTAGATAATCCACATGTAGCAGATTCAGAATTTACACCCATACTAATTAGTAATGAAGCTTGCTGCTTCAAGACGCACGTTACAGGTCGGCGTCGTATATAGTGATTCGACAACCCACTGATAATTGGAAATCTACGTTGGTGGGTGATGTTGACTAAATCCGAACATTACGGATTATGCGTAGGCACGGCCCTCCGGCGGATAAGTTGGGCAGTGTACAGCCTACGGAAAGTTTATTTAAGAAAATCGTTACGTTATATTAACTTGAATACTGTCTAGGTCTATCATATAGTTTATTACTGACACGTTTATTATTCCTGTATAGTGGACAATCCCAGTGGGTGTTCTTTGCCTTTAATCATAATTCTTGGTGGGGGATTTATAAACCTCTTGTTCAGTGACTGGAGGTATACTTTAGTCGTATCTGTGTACTTTTGCTCGTGGAATATGTCAGTACTAAAGGCTAGAACTTCAATCACTATCGCGAACACTTATATTTAGACCGGGAGAACTAATATCCTACTTGTCATTGTTGATCACGGTTGTATTCTTCAATTCTTTGTTAGTTGACGTCTTCACGAGTTTCACTCGGTGTTGGTCTCCTTTGCACACTAATGCCGTGACCATACCGTTGCCATGCACATCTATCGATTTATCGTGCGCACATTCAGCAGTTTGCAGCAGATTTACCAATTCATTCAGTATGTACATTGTTCAGATGCAATTGCGGCGTTGTCATCCGCAGGTTTTGTCACTTATTCGTTGTAGTATTGGAACATGATAGTCCGTTTCCATATTATAATAGTCAGAATTTGCCGACCAGACAGTGTCGCCTATAACTTTTCTGGGTTAGAAAAGTTAACCAAGCGAATACCCAGTACTCATCAAGAGTTATGCAAACAGTAGTCGCCGGAACGACAGACGGCCTTCTTTGCTCTTGCTGTCCTTATTGATGCAACACGTCTGAACTATAAGGCACTTCACACACGATGGACATATAATGCATGTAGTCTAGTCGCCACAAAACGTCGTGACATTTTTTCCACTTAGCCTTGTTCACCCAGTCAGACTTCGGCTTAATGCTGTTGTGAAAATGATAATCGTAAAATTGCGAAAAACCTTTTACATTAGTGTTTGTTTGTGCCTAATTTTCCTTGCACGTTGCTTTCCCATTTTTGCTCTGTCCAAATAAAATTCTCCGGTATCTGTTTGCGATTTCGCGTGCGGAAACACCCAGTGACGACCTGTTTATCCACCTTCCTGTTTGTTTATTTAGTTTGTTTATTCGTCCATTTATTCAACCATTTATTCAGTCACTCATTCAGTCACTTGTTCATTCATTCACAACGACCTTGAGCTTGCTCAGAAAGTAACGTGGCCTGGGTTGCCAACCACCTCAACAGTGATGTAGAGTAATCTAGAGAAGGAAAACGCTACTAAAAAAAGTGAAAAAAATGTTTGAATAGGAATGCTAAAAATGGTGTGCCGGTGGGTACGTCATCGACTGCAACACCTTGCTATCTCGGATAGTGTTTTCAGCCAGCAATTTAAGTGTTCGTGAGGATCCTTGCGAGGCAGAAAACGCCTGCCCATTTTAATCAGTGGAACAGTCAGGGTTTTTGTATTTTGTGACCACATTGTTACTTGACCACCACGTGGTTTTGCCTTTTTGTTGATGGTCTCATTATAGAATGCCCGACATGGTGTACGTTCAACTGGCATGCGAGGTACATGGTCCAATCATCGCAAGGTGCGAAATGTGGTTGGTGGACGCATCGGTCGTTCAACCTCAGCGTTCTGAAATACGCGCCGGCGAACATCCGTATTGTTCACGCGATCAGTCCACTTGACGTGGGCTACTTGGTTAAGACATCGATGAGCAGCTACAAGTCTGCTGGCATCTTTGTTGTGAACAGGCGATTCTTTTGGAGGCGGACTCAAACACTATATACCCTCCCTATCGACTGTTGCCGAAAGTCCTTAAGCCGCCACAGATGACGCAAGTCTAATAAAAACGCGCTGTCACTATGCTTGATGACCTTCAACAGAAATATTGCAGGCTGGTGAGATAGTGGTACCCAACTATGTGAAAATGCGCAGTCTCAGGTAGCGTGTAATAAAGAACTGGTGTTGTGAGCCAAGAACACGGTCAGCGCAAGGGTTGTTTATTTAGAGAACCAGTAGGTGGATCATGCGCTCCAGTAGGACAATAAACAAATTCAATCATCTACGTAAAACACCGACCTCAGAACGTCACAGCTGTCACAGACGCCAAAGCTCAGTTCCTGTATGTACCGAGAACCATTTCTTGCCACGCTGCACTGCACTGTTTCTTTTTTTATTTTTCCCGTGACCACTTCGATGTCAAACTCTATGCTCCTGCCTCACTGCTGAATAGTGGTAACGTGAGTAGTGAAGTGCGATCGTCTGCCCTCACTCCACTCCACCCCCAGCAAGGATTGTTCAAGCTGCGGAAGAGGCCATTCAAATTCTCCTCGTTTTCTTGATGATCTGCGTACCGGTCTCGGTACTGTTGATGAACCTGCGGTATCATTTACAACGTTGGTCTCTGTGAACTCTATGCTGATACTTCTCATTCCTAATCAAGTACATTGGGCTGCGATGCTCCACTACAATATACGGTCCCCTCCACCTTGTGTGAAATTTTCTAGATCCGGTTCCTGTTTTGCCCGGACTCCACCGGTCACAATGCCTAACCTTCGAGCCAAGTTCAAGCCCAGTAGCATATCGATTTGATAATCTTGCAGACGATTGCTCCTTTGAAACCTCTCATGCGCTTGAGATGTTCTGGTTGGCCAACCTCCGAGCTTCTGCTAATTCATGCGTTCACATCCGTTGGTCTCCCCACAAGCCAGTTTCGTGATCGACTGGTAAGCATGGCACGCTCCCAAATACCAGCTCGAAGAGTGACTTCTTCGTTGTTCCTTGTGGCAAACAGCAGTGGGCCAACAGATTCAGTGGTAGCGTTCCCTCCCAGTTTCCTGATTTTGCCGCCAACCACTGCGTGATTTTGCGGTTGTTTCTCTCCGTCAATCCGTTTGACTAAGGATGGTATGGTGTTGTGCGAATTTTCTTGACTCACAAATGTTTCCAACTCTTTCGAATCTCCTCACTTTCGAGGCAGTCTACCTCACAGTAACCCGTGATTCACGACGATGTGTTTTGTCACCGCCCTACCTACAGTGCTTGCATGTTGGTCGCGCATAATGGCTTCTTTGATATATCTTGTGAAATGTTCAGTCATGACTATGAATGTATCGATCTATGGAAGTGGTTACTGAAAGAGGCTCATCACATCCACCAAACATAATTCCCCAATTTCAATGACCGGGATTGGTTGTGTGGGATACGGACTAGGGTTGTTAGTGCTCTTCAGTAGCTGACGTTGCTGGTATGCCCACACAAGTGCTAACATCATCCTTCCATTCCGGACAGCATTCCATTTGCCTCAGCATTTTGCAAGTTGGATGACACCCTGTGTGAGTCAGCTGATGAAATTCCTCTACAACTCTCGCTCCCATTCTCGTCGGCATAACCGGCACGTTTATTTCCTCCCGCAGTTGGCTCGCTAAAATTCTTGCATTATTCAACCGCAAGTCTGATCTGTGCATCCCGAAAGCTTTCACTTTCGGAATTCCTTTATCTTCTGGCGGTTGTCTTCCCGACAGGCGTTGATTAATCCCCTCGGAATGCTGTATCCATCCTCTATGCTGCCGATGACTTTCCTGGATCGCTCTCCATTTCGATACTGCTAACTCTGATCACGTCTTTGTGTACCTCGTTTATGTGTTGCGTTCGGGAAAGCAAATGGGGAACATGATTATTTTTTTCCAGCTACATAATGAATTGTGAAGTGATCCTGTACTCGTAATACCCAGCGAGTCTACGGCCTCTGAACTAATGACACAGCAAAACGGGCATTCAAAAAAGCATGTTTGGAGCCCAGGTGGTTGTTCTGAAATGCACGACAGTCTCCAACAGGATTACGTCACCTGTAACTGACTGTTCTGTGGCTGAGCTGTGTTCGTGGCCGAGATGCACTGAGAGGTCTCTAGGTAGCACGATGCCTCCGTGTTGAATTGTGATGCTTGAACTATGAGCGCCGTGAGGTACACACAGTTACAGCAGTCTTTCACTATTATCTTTGTGCCAGGGCACCAAACATACCTCCCATCTGCTTCTTGTCTGGTGAAAGCGAATGAAGTCGAGCGTTAAAAACACCGGTTAATATGATGCTGTCAGAATGTTTAGTCTGTTACAGGGTTTAACGAGTGTGTCGTAAGAGTAGTCTTCGATGGCATCCAACCGATTGTCCGTTAGAGCATACACCGTTATACTGAATACGCGCTCCTTTCCGGTGTGCATTTATTAACCAACTGATTTAATGATTGTGACGACGCCTAAACGGGTGTTCACTAAAATTCACTCGATCATGCACTGGTCTGCCCTGAAACTCAGTGCGACTCCCATTCCAGTGTCAGTTTCAGCCGCACCAGAAACCCTAGAAGAGAAACGCTTGGTGCAACCTTCATCCAGAATAACTCCGCTCACTCAAAGTCCAGATGCGTTTCTTTTGGGGTAACCAACAATTCTGTTCTTTCACTTCTTTCAGATATACAGAACTATTGGGTTCACAAACACTAGCGGCCGTCTAGTCGTGTGGTACTTCATACTTAGCATGTACATTCTGATCGGTATTCACATACTCTTCCGGTGTCATATTGTCATGCACTTTGAAACCTTGATGACTGAATAAGTCATTCATTGCCATACAGAGCCTTGCATAAATGCAGAAGACCTGACAGTATTCACAACTTTTATTATTTGGTAGCACACTTACGGTACGGTTTTATCCTTAGCGAGGAATGCGACTAAACTTATGTCAGTTGCCGTAAGAACATGCTCCAGGAAATACCAACCATATATCACTTCTTACAACTATCATGAAATTTTTCTGAATCACATCTAGGCCGAGAAGTTGCATTCACTCAGGTTACTGGCGATCTGTTGCGTTCACTTTTTTTTATGCCACTGTAACATGTGCGCACAGCCGATCACTCGCTTTATATTGTGTACCAGCGGCATTGGTGTGGTATGAAATTATTTCCTCCATATTTGGGAATTATCTGTTTTTGGTTAGCCACTTACTGCAGCGGTTTCCCGTTATGCGCTGAAAATGTTTATCTAGCGCTGCTATTAGCGAGATTGATTTCATACTTTTTTTAACCGGTTCATAGGTTATAAGAGTCGCGTCTATGGGGATACGTTACAAACACCTAAATTGGTAACTTTGAGTAGGCTTAAAATGTGTCACTAAGACGTCGATGGCGCCGATGTCCACTTTTGGTAGTATGTACCTGGTAGCAGCAGTTTGGTGTATGCATATTTACAGTGCTTCGGACACTAAATAGTATGTGCATCATCGTTATTGTCGCCATCAGAGTCAACGATACATTTGGTGCACGCTAATGATAAACTGTCATACCATCATGAGGAAAAGTGTTGTCATGGGATCACCGGCCTACGAGCGTGTAACAGATAACAGAATAACGGTTAGTCAAAGGGCCCATAACGTAACGACGATCAAAGATAAATAACAACGGATTACGCAGGATACCCGGCTAGGTCGTAACTTTTCGGCTAAACCAACCACCTGAGACTAACACGGGAACACAAAAATATACTGGCCTCCAGGCAGAGCTCTTTTTATGTCACTTTATCCGAAGACAGCACGGTCACAAACCAGGTCGTATTTAAAGGGTTTGTGACTAATCAGAAGACCAACTCAGTAGGTGGATTATATGAAGACCCAAACAGTGCATTGATACGCGTAGGCGAGGTGCCGGATGTTTGGCACGTGGGGTGAAGGGCGAAGTGGCGCATGATCATGTCGACTATGAAGGTCACTCGCAAGTGTACTTTGTTAATACTTGCCACACGATATTTTCGGGAAGCTTGCGACTTCTCCGACGAAAGGGAAGCCTTGGCCAGTACAAGAGGAAAGGTAGGCGGAGATATAATGGCGAAAACCAACTGTCTTTATTCCGACACGTAACATCAATGGCCCCACACTTTGGAAACATAAACCAGACCCATGAATTAAAACAGGGCGCCATCGGCAAGAAACCATCCCTACGGATTCTAATGGCCCACGCCTGCAATTCTCGAGCTTCTCCACCAACCAACGACAACATTTAAGCCACTAAATCCAATTGACCGCCATCTCACTTAAAGTCTTCAGCCGTCGACTCTGAATCGCATGAATCCAGCTCAGGTGAGGAACCCGACTACCACCTTGCGCTTTACGCCAGTTTGCCACAACATTTGTGAAAACTGTTCAATGTGGCGTAGTGCGTGGTTTAGCCATCCAAGTCTATACATACTTAGTGGACGGATAAAGCAACTCGCTTGGCACTCTATCGAATAACCATCTCCTAACTTTCTTGTCACTTACCCAGTGTGCTTCCCAATGCGCGCATTTGAACACAGACATCGATAGGCAAGTGCCTGCAGACGGTTCACGTAGTCTACCCTATGCGGTCAGGTTGCGCCGCCATAAATTAACATGGCTGTCACATTTGCCTTATATACACGCCTCTTGAGCTTCACTGAAATGTCTATGTTTAGCCAGAGATGTCCTAGACTGGACACTACCACCGAGTCTGGGGTATACTCTTTTGTTTCATTCCTCATACTTTACTGACCGCTGTTGCAACGTCGCAAATACATAAGACGGCGAACAACTTCCACAACTTCATTTTCCCACATCAGGTCTACGCAGCCACTGTAGTCTTACAGGAACACTGTACTTTGAGGCTGCGAAGCGCATTCCGAAATATTTTGCGGAAGGTGGAATGGCGTCTAGCATTGTGTGTTGCCTGGAAATTGTCAAACAACAACATCCTTTCGTAAGCATAATCAGGGTCGTTTAATCTTCCGCCGAGTGAGAGGTCTACTCCGGCATCCTGTGAGTGCTGCATGTAGTCTCTGACACAATTACTCAACAGTAGTGAAAGTGGACAGCCTTGACTTACGCCGTGCTTGGTGCTGATTATTTATCATGAACCCTAACCTGATCTGAAGTAGAGGAATATAATACTGACTGTACATCGTTGACAGCATAGTCAAAGACTCTTGGTCAAGGTCTATTAGTCCAACTGGCTCACCAAAAATGCATTGTATCACTGCTTCTGATAACTTTTGGAATCAAACTCGGAGTATCTTTCACTTTGTTGTTCAACATACCACCAGTTCAATGCAGCTAAGTTTAGTTTACAGGATTGGTTGCCAGATGGTGTCCACTCTTTTTAAATGCATGGGCTCCGGGGATTTCACCACACCGCGACAATTGGAAAACAGGGTTCTCTCCACTTTTGATTC
Organism: Paragonimus westermani; assembly: GCA_008508345.1. Lineage (NCBI taxonomy): Eukaryota > Metazoa > Platyhelminthes > Trematoda > Plagiorchiida > Troglotrematidae > Paragonimus > Paragonimus westermani. The sequence goes on from QNGE01000442.1 coordinate 56,446, forward strand.
AATCGCAGACAGTTCAAAACAGTCTTAATCAATTTCACTGGAGTATTCTCAGGTAATTCAATCCTCGGCAGAGCTGTTGAACTGAAAAGATACGGTAACTGGAATCCAAATCGGCTGCAGATCGCAACCTGTCAACATGTGTCATGTGGAATCATTAGCAGTGCCTGCGTTATCAATCCTCCATTCTTCCTTTCCTATCAGGTTAGTGACCTGGGTTAGAAAAGATTTGTGGTGCGTTAGCTTCATGACTATGACCACCCAAAAGGTACACCACTCCATATGGAAAGATCTTAGTCCAAGCATTCGTTCTTTTTCTCTTCTATGAGTCTTACTTAATGCCTCCTGAGTGCTGTATTCACGTGAATAATTGCCTGTGTATCTCTGGTATTTCGCTTTTTACTTCCAATGTTTCGGTGATATCTCTGACGCCTCCCTTCTTTAGGAAGTAGTTCAAAGACAGTTCTATCTTCCGAAAAATAAAAAAGAAACTCTTGTTGACCTTTCTCCGGGCTTTAACGCCTTTTTCTAAAAACTAACTTGATGTCGGGACACAATATCTCGGGTGCGATATACCTGATACCGTGTACAAGGGCATATTTGGGATCACCGTTCTCAGCGTTTGGCAACTATCGTAGCCGACATTTTGAGGTGCAATTTCACACTGCCACTTGCTAAAACATTGCTATGTAGGTGTCGCATTTGTGTTGTTCTTAGAACATCCACTCTCTTGCAGAGGCTTTGTATAATCGTAACTGGACCCTCTATTCCAACCTACACTTTCCGTCTCAAATTACCTCGTTCGAGCGACAGTTTTAATGAACACTCTGTTGATACAGCTGGTTAAAATCCGTTTTTATTGTTACCTCCGCAAAACACACTACAATGTTAGTATTGGGAATGTATAGCAAAAGGTGCCGAATATCCACTCTCGGTCATTCACTCGGGTACGGAATAGCACAGCTGAGTGACGGATTTGTGTAATATCCCAAAAGTGGCCTGTCGCATCTTCAGCTTTTTATACACACATAAAGTGGGCGTCGTTTTATGGCTACTGATACCCGCGGTGACAACGTCTGTTGATACTTGGAATGTCCTAAAGCTAAGACACAATAGATTATGGTTTGATAACGTTTTATTTAGCCGAATAACTTCTATAGGTTTGCCAATCATAATTGCTTTTAAAAACCCACGTTGTCAAGCATTTACTGACACTTCCGGGATTGTGAGTTTGAGGTTGACCTTCCCTAGTTCGAGAGTCTCTCTCCGACATCACTTGATTTTATCTCAAGACTACTGACTCCTCTCAGACTAAAATTTATCTAGTCAGTAAGCCGTGACGGTGATCGTACGGGCAAACGTACATGGACAGTATATATTGTTCACGCTTCAACGGTGAGCTTTACAGGTGTCTGAAGTTTTCACCGCTCGCTCGTGATTAGGGGAAATACTGCTACTCATATGCAGTTTACTGTACTGATTTCTAAGTAGGTGCGATACCTGACGAAACTGAATGCATGAAAATTTAAAAGTGTTGCAAGGTATATTCTTATTGAATCTGAGGTACAAGTGACTAGAACACTATGTTACTGATGTCAAATTATTCAGCTTACACTACTGTCTGTTAAGCTTTATTCCAGTAGACAGAAATGTGCAAAAGCACCTAATCTGGTAGTAAAGTTTTAAATGTTGTGGCCATCTTATTCGATTTTTTTCCTCCTTATTTCCAAGCAAGTCTCATATAGTTATTTCGTTCACGTCTGAGTTGTCACTGGGGTTATGTTAACATGGCACTTCCCGTCCGGCAAGATCAAGGGATGTTATACACATTAGTGGGAAGAAATTGTGGCATACGGTTTTCGGCACTCACGCTGCATAAACCATGCATGTACATTCAGGTTCGTTGGCTGAAAGACGGTCATAGTCGGTTAATGTCTACTAGCCAGTCGGCTTCAGTATATAAGTACACACGACTCTCACTTTCCATTGGATGCTTTCTTGCGTATGTGTATCCGTTTTTCTTTTTTCGATCATCTAGCTGACCTTCGGTGAACACCATTTTTTCCTTGACTAATCTATTTTTATGTGAACTAGCCGTATCAATCACCGGGCCGCTCCGCCCAACTAGACATCAGATCCTGAGTACCGCACACAGTTGAACAAAGCGTGAACAACGTACTCAGTTTGAAATCGCCCTGGAGACTTTCAGATGGCTTACTCTGTCGTATGCAGCTTTGTTTGCTTTTTCAGAATATTATCAGCTTGAAATGGCAGGTCATTTTAGGTGAACAGTATTCGTAGAGAATGTCCTCAATGTCCATGTTGATCAAACAGTTGATGGTGTGATTCAAGAAGACTGACTCACTACTCTAATTGCCAAGAAAGCTCATGTATCGACTGAACCATAATCAGCTTGTATAGTGAGGGCGTCCACACTGTCGTTAGGTCGCGCACACCTGAGTTCATGCGCGTACGCTCTTTGATCTGGGTTAATTTTCCCAAATCGTAATTCTGGAGCCCACCCCCCACATTCCAAACGCTCACTAAGTTTCGATCCTCGATGGAATGGAATGTTGGTCAGTTGAATCAGCGATATCCAACCTAGGTCACCTATTGTTTTGACCACGAACAGGTTGCGATGATAACAACATTTTGCAAACTTTACCGTACTCTTTTGTCGATAAACGTCCTGATCGCATTGTAAAGGTGGCAACACATGAGGCAATACTTCAGTTTCACGTTACACACCACCGATGTGCTCACTCTGCTTTTGCCTAGTCTTCTGGATGAATTGTTGCACCGGGAGCTAGCACTCTGTGATAGTTGCTGAAGTACTTTTGGCTCAAATAACTTAGCTACATCAGGTTGCCTGACGACAGTGAGGTTCCGCCGAAGCGTTCGGCGCACTTGACCTACGAGTGAATAATTGCAGTCCAGACATGCACTGTTCATGGACTTCTCTCTCTTGAGTTACACACCTCACCGGCGTCAGTTTATTAAAATCGCTTTTTGATCCGTTGTTCTACTCAGTTTTGTCCCCAGATCAATCTCTTGCCGCATGATAAACTTGGTACAGTTAATTCCTACTAAACAGCAAACCTGTTGATCATCCTTCAACCTCAGCGTTTGCCCAAGAACTGCTTCGACTGTTTCTGTATTTGAACTGCCCTTCTTATGTTGCTAGCAGTTTTGTATTATGTTGCCGCCGCTTTTATGGGGCTGGTAACAAGGTAGATGAATAGCATCCAGTGTCTTTGTTTACTCTCGCACAATCGTGTCCATATTCATGTAACAATTTTACGTTTCTAAATGTGCTCACCCTAGATATCACACTTTCTTTTGCTCCCAGATGTTCCTCAGGGAATAAACTATTGTCACTTACAGGGAGAAAGTACTATACTTTGAGCAGCCCACCTCGGAGTTAGTTTCTATACTGGTGGGCTAACGTGCCTCAGACTTCTCAAATCCCAGACTAACATTATATGACGAAATCGTTTTGCTACCCAGTTTAATTTTTAATAGGGACATTTGTATAGACTAGTCTGTCCTAGTAACAATGATTTCAAACTTTTAAACCTTCGGTCTGCTTTTGCAAATGGAACATTTCAAACATTCAAACTTATAGTCACTGGCTCGTTTTGCTCAAGTGTGAATGCGAAACATGCAAGGTGGTTATCATCTCGGTCCTTGAAGATTTCTCACCACTGGTAGCCTCCGGTGAAACTACCGTTGGGGTTTAGCTTTACCTGATTATTGGACGCTGATAGCATACATTGTTAACAGCTGCATAGTGTTTTTACTGTTGGATGATTCGACCGTGCATCACGCAGTAAAAATTATCCTCAAATTTGGTCACACATTAATCGAAGAGTTGGAGTTCACAAAACTTTTGTGTTAACGCGTAAAACAAGCGTGTTTGTCACAGTGCAAACCGTGTTGGACGTTTATCCTTAATGGGCGGAAGGCTACATTAGGATACGTCACAGTGATCACATTTTGTATGTGCTACTTCAGTGTTAATTCCTCACTCTCCCGGGCAGCGTCTCACCGTGTTAAATACCTAAAGGCCACTCACATAAACGGCTGGGAAGTCATTCGATACACAACATTCCGCGATCATTATTTTGGCTGGACCGGGATAGCTGCCGGCTCCTAATACTTTCATGTTGGTTTTTCCCCCGGGAATTTTTTGCACCTGTTGCAGTGCGAAGCAGTTTAACAGACAGAAGGCTTTGTGTGGTTACAGGCGACCGACGTTGTGTATGCTGGACTATACGTATGATGACTGTGATCATCCGGGTCTGCATGTATGTCAACTGTCATTTTCCTTTTGCACGTTAACATTTCATTCCTCTTTACTGGTGTGTGATGTCGGCACCTAAGCGCATAATGTTATGCGACTTCTAAACGGATAAATGAACTGTACGAATACGATTGGTGCACTCTGCTCCTCTGGTGGTAACGCATTACTTTGCTTATGCAGATTTACGGCCGCATGAGCTTTAGTTAGCTGTACACAGCATGACTCCCGATCTCGTATTTGTATGCCGAACCTCGGTCTCTTCGAATGCTTCTGTGGGAGTATGGCTAGTCTGACAGTACATCCATTCTGTATATAAACCCATCAGTCACGTCGTAACGAATGCTTCGTAGTGTAAAAACGGGGAAAATATTTGTATCAGAACGTTGGTACATTGCCCGTTAAGAATTTGATACCTTTCATTGAATGGGAATAAGCAGGTGGTTCTAGAATTGTCCACATATTTTCATGCAAGCACTCGCTCTGAGATAACAGTACATCGTGTGCAAAGGTATAGTTCTCTTTTTTATTGCTGATCTGCTTTCACTTTGGTCCTGTATTGACAGTCCACTCTGACCTTTGAAAACTGTTCGTTAAGTGAGCTACCCGATATCCTCCCAGATCAGTCGTGCTAGCAGCGGTCGCTGCGATGTTGTAGGTGCACATCATGCGAGTTGAACAACTGAACTAGCAGTGTACCGTGGTGTTTCGACTGGACAATTTATGTCCATGAATGACCAAAGTGTTGAGTATCCCAAGCGGCGGATTTCATATTGTCTTGACACCGCACGTGTACAGTGGATTCAGTGAAAACAGGTAGAGTATGGTTACCATTGAAAAGAAAATTTATTTATGGACAGTATTTATATCACACGAATTGTATACAGTACACAATGATAACTAAATGTCGATACCATTTCAGCGTGCTGAACTTGGCTATTCCTTGTACTGTATGAGTTGTGATCCTTCAGCGATCAATGTGCTGTTCGAAAATCTGTGATAGGTACCAATTTGATTGATGTGGTGTGCGCCAATAGCCGTCGCACTAAAGGAGAACCCATCGGGCATATAACTGTGACTGCCTGTCATTGATCCTAGGCGTTGTCTGTCTCGCTCGCTGTATTGTTGTTCGATTGTACGCGTGATTGTCGTAGTGAGTCTCCAAGTCGTTCGATTTAGGGTTAAACATATAGCATACCCATATGGATAAAGTGTCGCGTTCGAAATTGCTGCCTGTCTTGTTCTGTTGGATGGGAACTACTTTTGCGGCGCTGTTTTTACAACAGTTGTTTTCGCCACTTTCGTGGTTTTCCATGAAACAAACATTTTAAACAGTATATGAGCGTTGGTGTTCATACATTTTCACTAACGTCGACCAGCATAGACATCCCTTCAGAGCTTTCATATTAGCTCTCGGCAAATTTCTTGTAGCTTAGACCACATTGGTGAACTCGTGGCATATGAGTCTACTAGAACTGGTTTATGCGCTTTTTACTACACCAGCTAGCCTTCACATCGTAAGCGTTTGAATAACGCTTCTACTGCCTGTAACCTTTGTATGCATTTTATTCATTCTACTTTATTCTAGGCCCTGCCTCCACGGAAGCAATATATTCGTGCCCTCTCCTATCTGACTGCCTATTTGATCCGAAGCCGTGGCTCTAATTCCTGCGAACTTATCTACGTAAGCCACTGCGATCCACGTGGTAAGTGTGATGTTTTGGGATGAAGCGTTTGCGTTGTTTACTAGTGTTACGTTCGTTTCAGGGCTGAATATCCACATCGACTCGGTCCGTCTGTCTGTTGGCCGTGTTACCACACCGATTCACCAATCCACAATGCAGCCTTTGTGTACAGCTATGTTTTGCTAGATCATCATCATCATCATCAAAAACAGCCATGAGCCTGACCAAAAGGTACTGTGGCTCGGGCCGCCGCTCACCTCAACAGTGACGTGGAATATCCTAAAAGGAAAGAGTACTACGAAGGACAAAAAAGA